>PVKA01004878.1:63485-95171 GCA_004027165.1 Ctenomys sociabilis
TTTTTTTTTTTTTTTGTCTTGTCTTTTTGAGACAGGGTCTCACTATGCAGTTCAGGCTGGCCTCGAGCTCACTTTGTAGCTCAGGCTGGTCTCGAACTCACAACAATCCTCCTGCCTCAGCCTCCCGAGTGCTGGGATTACAGGCCTGCGCCACCACGCCCGGCTCGTACAACTTCTTTTGAGAAGCACATGATGTAGACTGAGATATGGAGGTCAATATTTGTGGAAGACAAAGAAATGTTTCATTGTCAAGTGCTTCAAAGAAGAAATTCCTACTGTGCTTTGAGCTGGAGATAAATTATTAATTTAGTAACTCTAGTAAAAATGTACGATTTCTGAAAATGTGTCTCATTGTTTTTATGTCTAATACGGATTTCAGTTTGGTTTCCCTGCTTCTAAGTTTGAACAGAGATCACAAAGAGGTGAAAACAGATCATCAGGAACTGGTCTCCACAATCAACATCAGTGAAATAATTGAGGCAAATAAGTGAATAATTGGGCCACAACAGGGGAGGACCTTTTAATTACTCAATTTCAGAAAGGCTGGTTTCATTTACTTAATCAAATAACCAGTAGTAGCTTACATTTCCACCAGTGTTTTATTGGTTGAGATTTGGCTTAATATCCATTGTGAAAAACACAGAGAATTTAGGTGGAAATACTTTTAAAGGATAAAATTCAAAGTCAGAGTGCTTTTTCTGTCTTATTTTTTAATGAACATCTGCATGGACCCAACCACTGCCTCTATAAAATATTTTCTTAATAAAATCACAAAAAGAATAAGGAAGAAGTGGGAGTGAGGGAGGGGAGAAGAAGGGTTAGGTGAGTGCATCTGGGCTGCTCTAATGAGCTTGAAGTGGGGCCTCTCCGACTGAGGATTGATGGAGCAGAAGCCACTACAACCTGAGCCAGCACTTGCAAAGATGTAAGTAGAGCAATTAAACATTACTCAATCTGCAGTGCTCTTGGCAAACAAGATCTTTCAGAACTTTTCATCTGTCCTTGGCAACCGTTCAGAGGATCTCCTCCTGCTACTCATACCTGGGGCAAATTGCCAGGAAGAAATTCCCCCAAAACTGATTTTTTTTTATAGAAATGGAAAAAAATAAGGAGCAAAGAATTACGATAAAAGCACAAATGCAGGAGCGTCTCCACTGCAGTCAGACCCCAAGCCTGAGTCCACCTGGAGCTGCCAAACTTGCCCAGGACTCCACCCTCTAGGTTTCCATCCTCTCCCTTATAAAATGGGGCAATGGCAGCCCCTGTGTGAGCCTGTGGCTGGGAAAATTGGAGGAGCACACTGGAGAAAATGTCCCTGCAGAGGAGGAGGGAAAGAAATGCAAGAAATTTCCTATGGGTGCAGCAAAATGGAAATATTATATGGACAATGTTTCACTGGTAATTATAGTTCTGTGCTTCTCTTTTTGATTCATAATGCCTTCAGGTATTTAATAGCAACTCCTAACAGATTGCACAAAGTAGGTAAAGCAGGCTGCTGTTTAATAAATATGTCTACTTTGTTTTCTTGTCTTAAAATTAGAAATGTCTGTTGGTCTTATGTAGGTAACCAAGCATACAAACATGTATAAAATATTATTGTTAGTCCAGCTGCATTTTTTCTTCTGCTATTGTATTTATTGACACTGCAAGGCATGCTTTGAAAATCAAAGTTTATTTATTACTAGATTTCCATCAAAATAAGGGAAGCTCCTAGAACAACTTATCCCCTGTATTTGTCCTGATATATATTTTTCAGCACACTATCTCTATCTGAAACTATATGAGATGCTTTTTATTTTATTATTTATTATCTATTGTCCATATTGAAATGCAAACTTGAAGAGGAGATAGAATTTTGGTCTTTTTACTTGTGGACCTTTGGGACCCTGATAAAACTTTTATGATGAATGCCAAAAAGATGAATTCAAATGAGGGCATTTATATTATTAAAATAAATATGTACTCACAGTTTTAAATAATACAGTCCTGCCTTTATTATTTATCTTGTGAGATGACATTTCCAGTGCAATCCATGCCCTATTGCAAGCACCACTTGGTAAATTTGTAATTTTCATCAAACTGTACTTTAATATTAATCAAAATGAAATGAATCCTCTTCTAAATATTTGTTGACCTTGGGTTTGTGTCCTATTTGGATAATAAAGTTTAAGTGAAAAATATTTGTAGGAGCACAGAGATTTCTTCTTATATTCTATTCATGGAAGAAATTGGAAAGACAAACTCAGATAAATGAAAAAAATAAACAAGACAAAAATACCAGAAAAAAATGAAAGACAGTTTTTTGAAAAGGTTAATAAAATGTATAAACCTTTGGTGGGATTATCTCAAAAAAAAATTTAGAGAACAGAGAAACAACATGAAGAATGAAAAATGCTATGTAACTACAAGATGCAGTAAAGGCTTCCAGAATCACTGTAGAAGCTGTTTTCAATAAAATTCAACCTTACACAATTTTCTAGGGATTGTAATTTCATAAAGTCAACTCAAGAGACAAAACAATGTGAAAAAGCCATTAATTATTAAAAACTATAAATTTATTCTAACCCAAGAGAAATGTATAGTCTTCAACTAATGCTGTAATATAATTCTAGATACTGAAGCCTAAGAAATAAGAAGAAAAAAACATTCAATCTTTATGAACATAAAGAGAAAATTATAAATAAAACATCAATAAATTGAATACAAAGACATCAAACATGGTATGATTCAGGAATGGGACCTTCTTCAACCTCAGAAAAATCTACTAATGCAGTTAATTACATTACCAGAGCAATGTAGAAACACAAAATGGTAGCTTCAAAAATGCCAAATAGGCAGTAAAATTCCTTACTCACTCTTTATGTAACTGGAATTAAACTAAAACCAGATGGAAACTTTTTCTTCTGATAAATGGTGTGTGGCAAAGTAAAAAACAAAGACAAACATAAAATAAATAAGCACCTAAGCCCTACTATTAACTCTCTCTGTTTGACTAAAGCTGAATAACTGCAGGGTACTTGTCAGTTAATAAACTAAAGGAAGCCCTGGTCTTTTGGTAGGACTTTGACCTTTCAGTATAAAATTTCCAGCTCTGTTAGTGAGCACAGTTCAGCAGCAGCTTTGGAAGATGCTGAGCCTTTACCGCAGTTATCTCGTATAACTGAGCAGGGATCCTGTTGTAAGACAATTTTTAAAAATATAAAATCATGATTCTCATGTAATTTAAAAATAAATACACCAATTGTTTTATTCATTAATGAATGAGAAAACATCTAAGATGTTACAGCTAAATGAAAAAGCCAGCACACACAGAGGAAAGCAGAAACACTGAAATAAATCCAGAAATATAAGGAAAGTTAATGGCTACCCTTAAGGCAATAATCAAACATACTGCTACTAGGTGCAATTTATTTCAGACATCAGAGGCAGGAAGCAATGCCCTTGCCATCAGTTTTCCATAAGTTGTAGAGTTTTAAAGCAACTCAAACTTAACGAATCACAAAGTAAATGCAGAGGATTTCTTAGGCAGAGCGCCTGCCCATCAAGACATCTTACTCATTTCAGGGTCTTTTGCAATTTTGAGGGCAAAATGTTTGCAAGGAAATGCATAGAAACTGCTTCAGCTACAAAAGCCATCTCTTTTTCTTGACAATGTAAGTTTTTCAAGCAATATATGAGCACAAACATTTTCTCAGCACACCTCTATGGCCTTGCTCCCAAACCATGTCTTCGTCACTTTTTGGTGTCCTCAATGTCCACAATCTGGAGAGCTTCCTGTGGAGTAGAATGTTACATCTCTAGCAGTCCCCTGTTTTATAAAATGCAAACACTCCTTCCATACTAGTGCAATATCCCCAGCAATATTATTGGCCTGAATGTTTCTCAGGGATGAGAGGCTTGATTAGAGCTGTAAGATGACAGGATGTAATGTTTGACAAGCAAGAGGTTGGAAGCTATGAGGCATCCCAGCCTCATGGAAGGAAGCATTATCTGAAGAAATTTGGGTTTACATGATGCCCACAACAAGAAAACAAAATCTTAAAAGAAGGTGGAAAGGCCTAAGGATGAAGTTCCTTTCTGTGTCTCTTCTTAGCCAGAGTGACAATTGGCAGAGTGATGGAGTCACACTTTCCAATGCCAAAGAGAAGGAATGACGTGGGGTGGGACTCGGCTATATGTGTCTTCAGGCACAGGCGCTAGCTTCTCTGCACTATTAACTTGTGCAGTGCAGCAACATTCCTACCTGCCAACTTTAGCTCCATCCACCCAGCTCCAGGTATCAAAGGATTTGCCTCTTGTAATGAAATCAGCCTTTTAAAGCCACTCAGAAAACTTGTGATAGGGATCACTACCTAGATTAATTTGCTATGAAAGATTGGGATGCAAGATCAACAAGAGAGAAAAAACAGCTCTTAAGGTTCAGAAAAGATAGAAGTCTTTCATTTTCTTGTATTTCAACTGAATTAGGATGCTTCTTATTTTCTAACCTGATAGGAATTGAATTTTCAAGGATTTTAATTTGTTTATTGTGTCTGTCAGGGAGCAGGTGTCTGCATGGCCAGCCTGTCATCAGGGTGCCAAAATGGCACTAAGCAATTCTCTAGGCAGCTTGCTAGGAGCCCAGCTTATCCCACATAGACACTGACAGTAGTGGGGGCCTCCAGGACCAGATGCATAAATCAAGGTGCTCAGTGCAAAATATAAATACTCTCTATCTGGTTTTAGAAATTGAAGGTTTTCAAGAGAGTGACAGCAAAGTGTTGAAGCAAGAGTGGGTCCCGTCTAAATACAGGGGCCAGAGCAACCACACAGGTCACACTCTTGAGAAAACTGATGCAGTCGCCCCAGTGAGATGACAAAGCACATCCTTTATCACTGTTGACTTAATAATTTATCATGCTAGAGACCTGAAGTTTACCATGTGGTGCTAGATAAACACTTTAATCTGGAAAACCATCTTCAACAAAACTCATGCATCAAGAAGAAAAGGATCTTAAGGAGAGGCAGCTTCTCCTACATTTTTGGATTCAACAAGATGATAAAAATGGCTTTATGATTACACTCCTTGGAATCTATAGGACTAAAGAAGGATTTTCTTTGGTGGTTTCATTTAGCTTATGCACATATATAAAATCATATATAAAATCTATATTCTTATATGGAACATTATAATATGGTTTCTTTCATTCTATATTATGGATCCCCTTAATATTACCATGGTGTTTCAAGACCTTGCTTTATGCTGGAGTTTAAATATCTGCTAGCATGAAGCAATTACCTCAATGGACAGTGTTAACTTTTAATGCATTGCTCTCAAATTGAATTCTCAAATTCAGGAATCACTCCTTTAAGTCCTAATGCAAATTGAATGGTCACACCTTCCATTTCACTTCTTCATACACTTGTGCTAGAAGATGTGGGGGCATGCAACATTTTCAACCCTCCAATTAGCATGACAACCAGCAGAACTCCTGGAGTCATGACTGCTTTAAATTGTAGGCTTTAGTATTAGTCAGGTATCTCGATTTCAGCAAATCAGAATATGATGGTCATGGGAAAGGTGGCTGGCTATGCATATTGCTGACAAGAAGGAACATGGCAGGTCAGGGGCCCTACTCAGGAGAGCACCAGGGTTGATCAGGAGGCAGAGGGAATGAGAAGGAAAGGCAAATGCCCTTACCCTGATTTCTGTGGGAAGAAATAGGAGAAGCAGTGTGAGAAGATTTAGGATTTGCTACCTTGAATAATTCTTGTGGGCTCTGGGGTATTGGGACTGCTGCTAATTCCTAGCCCTGGGGTGATTAAGGCCAGTGAAGAGTGGTTGGGAGACTGAAAGCCCTGCAGAGCCTGTTAAATAAAGGAGCCCCTTGAGGCCACAGCTTCTGGATGAACGGGTTTGCATACATGAAAAAGCAGGTAATTTACTGTCTCTAAAAACTGGTTATTTCAGACGAATCAGTCCCTTAAAGGTTAGCAAGGCCTGAGATATTAGAGTGTTAGACATAAAAGTCACACCCAGTACAGTGACCTGGAGGGCCTGGGGATGACCTAAAACCCAGGAATGAGGAGCTGCCTCTTGGTACCAGAGTCTTCTTTGTTAAAGGAGACACAATGTCTTTGAAGAATGATCACAAAGGATGGTGAGAGAGCTCAGTGTACTAAGCATCTGTTTTGGTAAGCATAGGGAGCAGGGTTTGATCTCTGATACCACATGCCATGCTGGCCCTGCTCCGAGGTACACTGAGCAGGTCACAGAGACTGGGTATGGTAGGGCATACCTGTGATCCCAGTGCTTGGAGGTCTGAAAACGGAAGGATCACTACGAGTCCAAGCTGTGCAGTGAGACCCTGTAACACATACATAAAAAAAAATGATCACAATGAGGTGGTGCAAAGTCATGTGCCCAGCTTGTGGAGGCAGCCACTTAATCAGAGCTGAATGAGTGACACTCAAAGCACAAAGCCAGTGTAACACTTAGTGTTTGTAAGTTGTTGTGAATATCCTAGGTAGTTAGGCAGAGATGATGAGCAATTTGTATAAGTTTTAAGTGTACATTACTTTGATTTGCAGAATTTAGGCCAATGAGACCACCTACCTTAGCCCCTTCTACCCAGCCAGCAAACACACATGAGAACCCAGAGTAGGCTTTCTGCAGAGCTGTTTCCTCTGCCCTGCTGCACGCAGCAGGCTTGGGATCCTCCAACCCCTTGCCAGGGTCTCATCTTCCAATGTCCTCCCCAAGTCTACCCGACCTTAGATGGCTCTCTGAGATGGACTTCCAACTGTTGACTTGTTTCTGCTTAGATTCTGAGTTGCAAAGAAGAGCACAGTATTCTGAGAAGCGACTTGGAGTGCTGAGAAATGGCCATGCTGAGGGCAACGACAGTGGACTTGCCAACCCACCCAGGCCAAGTGTACAGTTATAAAGGTTCAAAAAGCAGGCATTGATCCAGCAACTTAGCATAAACAAGTTTCCATCAGTCCATAGGAGGATCTCTCAGGTTCCCAAGGGGCGGGAGAATGACTGGTAGAGATGGAGAGAAGGAGACTATGGGGAGAAATGCTGCATAGTCTCTGAAAGATGTCAGGCTGCGTGATTGAACCTTCACATCCTGGACCCTGTGAAGTCCCCGCAGACACTGAGGAAGATTCCAAACAAGAACTTGGGCACAAATACATCTCATTTCTTTCACTTCTGTCTCCAGCTGTGAATGATTCTGTCCTTCAAAAGCCATCATAGTTGGAATTTTCTCCTTCTTCACACTCTTTCCTCTTCTGGTTGTCCACAAGTCAGGGAAGTGTAGATGTGGTTCCAGCAGGCCCACAGCTTCCACACAGGGTCTTGTGAGAGCTGGTCCAGGCCAGTGTTGGCTGCCTCATGGCTTGGGCTGAGCTCCTGTGCCTCTATTTGTTAGCCTTGGCCTCTGCCCAGCCCTTGTGTTTGGGTAAATGTGGACAATGATGGTCACTTGGAGTTAGTGAAGGTGAAACTATGATTTGGTCCCGCGGTTCAACTACTGAGACAACAGATCTGTCTCCACCCCCTTCACCTGGGGCGGACACTTACCTGCTCCCAAGAATCCCAGAACCTTAAAACTCAGTCAATCTGAGTGAGCTCCCCTCACCAAAACTTAGTTCCTACCTGCTCACCTAGAGGGAGTTAAGCTTCTTGGGAGCTCTGCCAATATCTTAAAGCTGCTTTATTCTCTTAATAAGAAAAATGACATTCCAGTGTCCTTGCTAGGACAGAGAAAGAAAAGTAGAAAAGACAAGAACATTTGCTCTTCCCTGGGCATCCCTCCACACTTGCATTCTAAATGGTGCTATTATTTTCCTTGCTCCTCCACCGTTATTTCCCAATGCATATGTCCTTGAATAGATCTTCAGGGCCAAAGTGAAAGCCACTTCGTTCCACTATATGTTCCAACATCTTGCTACCTGTTCCTTGATATTTAAATTCATCTCACAAGAGAGATGATCTTTCTTTTCAGTCCTCATCTGTTGATTGGAGCTCTCTTATCAAGAAACAGAAGTTAGACAGTAGAGTAAATGAATCTCACTGCTGAGTTTTAGATTCACTCTACTGTTCTTTCTCAAGACACACCTTTAAGCATCTGGATTGTCAACTGCCACTTATAGTCTGTGGGTCAGATCTGGTTAGTTGTTGGCTTCATAAGCCCTGCCAGTGTCCAATAAAGTTTTATTGAAACCCAGCCATGCCCATTGTTTACATATAGTGAGTATTTAGCTTTTTGTTTCTGTGACAATGTATCTGAGGAAATAAACTTAAAGGAGGAAAGATGCCTTTTGGCTCACAGATTCAGAGGTGTCAGTCCATGCCCACTGGGCTCTGTTGTTTCTGGGCCTGTGGTAGGGCTGGACATCATGGTAGGGAGCATGAGGTAGAATGAAGCTGTTCAACTTAAAGCAGCCAAGAATCAAATGGGGGAGGGGACAAAACAGGATCCCAGCATTCCCTTTAAGGACACTCTCTGACCTGCTTCCACCATATAGGTCCTGGTACCTAACATGGCAATCACTTCCTAATAGCACCATAGACTGGAGGCCAAGATTTAACACATGGTCTTTGAGGCCATTTAAGATCCAGACCATGACATGTATTTTCTATGCTTTATTTATTTTTTTTTTTACAACACTAGGGTTGAATAATTGTGACAAGGATTATATTTATTGTCTGTAAAGCCTAAAACACTTCCTATCTGGCTATTCCCAGAAGGCTTTTTCTCACTCCTGCTGTGGACAAAGCAATGTGGTGTGAGGGTCATATTCTGGCTCCAGCACTCTGGGAGGGTGACTTCACACTAGTCACTGAGTCTATGTACTGTTTGGCTGTGACGTCTATAAGCTTTGCACAATCCTATTAGTCTGAGGGATATGTAATTTGAAAAGCAGTTGATGGTTGGAAAGTATACTGCAGTGTTTCAGCCATAGGAAATATCCAAGTAGGAAATATTGGCACTCAGGCAGTATAAAAGATGAAAATTTCAGGACCAGGGAGATGGCTCAGTGGAATAAACTCTTCCCTGGCAAGTGCAAGACCCTGAGTTCATTTCCAAGTTCCACAAAAAAAAAGAAGAAAATTCCCACAGGAGAAATGGTTGTCTCTGGGTAAACTTCTTGAGCTCCTCGGATCTCACAATGTCTGGTTATGTTACCACTGCCCAGACTGAATCCTTTGCCTGAGGACTCAGCTGTCGACCACAGGTCTATGCAGGGGGCAGTGCCTTTGACCCTGAGCACTACAGTGAACTTCTCAGAATATTGCTTTGTTCTCAGTAATGCCACACACAAAATCATCCAGCCTATAGTGTCAGAAAGTGTGGCAGGCGCAGAGAGGACAAGAGGAATCACTCAGGAAGGAGCCCAGGAGCTCCGAAGATAAAAGAAGCAATTAAAATGCAATCCTCGTGAGAGCTGTAATGGAGCCTGTCTCCTATTGTTTATCACAAGTTAGATACAGCCTTTTTAATTGATGGGGTCAAACTCTAGTTTTCATAAATGAAAGTGACCTTTTTGGGAAATCATACCTTTAGCTAATTTTAGATACTGTTTCATGCTTCCCGGGTTACCAAACTCCCCTATAATAAATAAGAAAATGGTCCTATTTATAAAAATTTCTGTTTCAAGCAACACCTTACAAGAGACAGAATTGAATTTCCTTTGTGCTCTTTTCTTGTTTTAGAGCAGTGCCAGAGCAGGCATCTTGGATTTTGCCTTACAGCCGCCAATGGAGTGGTGGCTTCTCTTTGTGCCCTCATGGGTAACAGTGTCCTGGTCACATAGACTGGGAGTCAAGGAATCTGGCCCCTGGCTAGGGCTTTACCATGTTACCTGGAACCATGCTGTCAGCCTCTGTCCTTGTGAAGGTTGACTTTGTATGCCAACCTGGAGGTTCTCTTGGATGAGATTAATATTTAAGTTCATAATACATTATAATTGCTTTAAATTTTGTAAGACTGCATGAGCATGTGTGTCTGTATGCATCTCTATACATTTGCAACAGTTTTTTTTAAAAAGAAAAACTTAAAACAGCCATAAAATCTTTGTAGCTTGTCAAAGGGCTTTTCTTCATCCCATTTGATGTCATACTTTACACTAAAAAAAATTTAAAAAAAATTAACTTCCTAGATGAGGTAAAGCACATTCCCTCCAAACTGGTGGAGTGCTATGGTTTGGACCTGGGTTGGCCCCCAAGGTCCGTGTATGTATGGCTGTGGTCTCTAACAGGTGGCACTGTTGGGAGACTGTAGAATCTTTTGGGGGTGAGGCTGAGTGGAAAAAGTGTGGCTTGAACTGGAAGTTGTTAAGTTAATTTTGATTATTAAATTGATTGGTTGGGACACATGCAGAAAATTAATAAAGCATACTTCTGAGTTTTTCTGTGAAGGTTTTTCCGGAGCTGATTGTCATGTGGATCAGCAAACTGTAGAGGAATATTTGCCTTGGACAAGGGTAGCATCATACAATAAGGTAGAGAGAGGCCCAGATGGAACGAAAGTGGAAGGTGGAGGAACACTGACAGCATTATCTCCCTCTGTCTCTACCTCTCTGTCTCTTTGCCCCTATTTCTCTCTCTCTGATCTCTCTCTTTCTGTGTTTCTGTCTCCCTCCCTTTCTTTCTCCCTCCCTCTCTCTCTGTGTATTTCCCTTTGTATTTCTCTCTCTCTGTCTCTGTCTCTCTTTCCCCTCACCTCTTTCAATCCCCCTCCCATTTCTCTGTCCCTCTCTCTCTGTTTGCTTCTCTGCCTGCCTTCTCTATGCTGTAAGCAGCTGCACTCTATAACATGCTTCCCTCTCCATGACATTCTGCCTCATGACAGGCCCACAGCTCAAAGGCCAGCCACATGGACTGAAACACTGAACCAAAACAGATCTTTCTTTCTTTAACTGAAAGTTTCACGTATGTTGTCACAGCCTAGTGACAAAAGGCTAGCACACTCTCTGCATAAGAAAAAATCCTCTAGTTGACAGTTTTCAGAATTCCTATGTAGTATCAGTTGTGCTGGGCTCTGATCTGCCAGTCTTTGGACTGGAACCACACTGTCTGCTCCAACTTGCTGTCCCACAGTGCAGATTCGAACTTGCCAGCTTTCATCATCATGTGATGTGATTCCACATTACTAATTCACATACACACACATGTGTGTGTGCACAGTTTTTTTTTTCCTGAAAAACCTAATACAATTCCATTCAATAAAATGAAACTTGATCATAAGTAAGTCCCTGTTGACTCTGAGTGAAAGATGTCCATGGACTTCTAGCCATCACGTAAAAACATATTTTGCATCAAATGGGTGACTGTACCCTGATTTCTTTCCCAGGCTCAAACACTTCTCAATTTTGGAGTACTTGAGATCTCAGGTGTTAGAACTAGAACCCCTGGTTCAAATCCAAGTGCTGCCACTTAGTAACTTTGTGATGCTTAGTGAGCTATTCAGTTCTTCTGGGCCTCAGTTTCCTCATCTGTAAGTTGGCAACAACAGTAATAGCAGTGCCTACTCCCAAGGATGATTGCCTAGAACTGAGCAGACACAAGCAAATGCTTCCCAAAGTGTCTGATACTCAGTAAGCCTGGCCTCAGGGTGACCTTGGTTAGACGTGAGGAGGAAACATCATTTCTTTTCATACCTTGCCTGGAGATAGTTAAGTAGCTGAATGGAGCTATAAGGAAAAAAGGAAAAAAAATTACCATTGCTATGAAGGGAGAGAAGCAAAATGCTTAGAGAAGAGAATTAATCACTTAAACAGTTTTCATTATTAACATTATAAATGTTACATAGCAATTGGCCAACTTCACCATCTTTATTTGCTCATGGCAAAAGACTCCTTTCAACACTGGATTGATGCTTTCTGCTAGTAAATGTGTCCTCTATCTTGCTTAGCAGAGGTAACATGGGTTCACTCTGATAGTTTCAGCCCCAAGCTACCAGCTCCTCAGGGGCCAAGCAAGCAACAGTTTCACAGCTTGGCTGCTCTTAAGAAGCCTTCCTGTGGCAACGGTTCACCATCCTAGGCAGTGGTGAGGAGCTGAGATGCAAGTGTGTCCTTAGGTACTGGCTCTCAGAGGTCATGCCTTGAACATATCTTTCTAAACTACTTTCTTGGTGCCTTTCAAGTCTCCCTTGCTAATTTTGCCCCTTTAGAATTAATTTTAGCAAGGCATAAGACTGGCAGTCAAAAAAGTTTCATTGGCTTTCAAATCACTGTTTCTTATCTTATGAATTCCCATCACTCTCTGTTCTTCTTTGGTTTCCCATTGCCTACTCCCTTATACCTGCAGTTATGCATTTGGTCTTAATGTATGATATATCTTTATTTCTTTTTTTTCTGTATTTTAGGGAAAGGTCTACAGAGTGTTCAGGGTCTCACTACTAGATTGGATTCATAGCGATTCTTCTGTTTACAGCTGCCCAAGTTCTGGGATCACAGGTGCATGCCACCATGTCCAGTCTCAATCGCAGTCTCAATGTGACCCAGGCACAAGGCCAGCACTGTAGGCCTGGGGATCGCACCCCTGGCTCCTGCACCTGCTTGCAGGCACTTTAATCCACTGAGTTATTTGGCTGGCCCTTTTCTCTCCTTCTTAATGGCCAACCTAATAGACATATACATGTGTCTTGTTTATAATCTTAGAATGTTATAGAGGGATGCATGAAGTGCATTATGAATGACAATTAAAAACAGACACGGAGAAAAATGCCTCTTAACAACATTTAAAAATGACTCTTCTTAAAGTTTAACTTAATTTCTATGAATTAGGTACATCGCAGGTAAGTGGTCTGTGTTTCCTATGCTCACACTGACAGTAAGAGTTTAAGAGCATAGGTAAGTGAAGCTTAATATGTCTGTAAGGAAAACCTTGGAGAAATTTTTATAAATAATCTCAACCATGATGTAATATTAATTAATTATTATTACACTTTTATATGCCATTAATAATACCACTACCTAAATTGACATGTTGATAATAATTGAAATAATCATCTCAATTTCTTAGATAATTGTAACTTAAAAGTTCAGTGGCAATACGAAATATATTTTAGATGTATTCTTTACAGTAAACATACATATGTGTACATGTATGTATACATGCATGTTCTGACACAATGATTATTGACGTGGAGAGAAATGCACAGGAGAAAAGCAATCTAGGCACATGAAATATTATATACACAGGGCAGGAATTAACTTGGGATGGGCATTAAAACCCAGAATGCCAAGGAGAGGCCAGATGAGGAAGATGGTGGCAGGGCACAGCTTATCAAAATAGGCAAAGGGTCAGAGTTCTAGGACCTTGTTAGCCAAGGAAGAGGTTTAGATCATATTATAATTGGGATCAAAATCCACGGAAGTAGAACAACACAGTAACCGGTTTATGCATTGAGAGGATTGCTCTAACAGCCATTTGAACGTGACTAGGTTGTCACGGGACCAGGTTGGGAGTGGAGTGAATGTGGGCTTTGAGGCTGTCCAGGAGCAAGGAGCAAGTTCCTTTAACTGGAACAGTTACAGCAGTGGGATCATGAAGGAGGCACCCAGGATGCCCTTTGGGGGAACCAAGCAGCAGCTTCAGATAAAGGACAGCCTGTCCAATTCTGCACAGTGAAGAGCTCCCTGAGAAAGTGCTGGATGCTTGTCCGCATTCAGTGTGAAGCAGAGGAAAAGGGCTCCTCTACTCGGTGTGATTTTGCCCTATAAAACAATCATAATGCTCTAGGCGCCTTGGAAGACGGACATTTTTTGAAACTGAAATTTGGGAGGGGTGTTTGAGGGCTGGGAAAAGAGACAAATATGGTTGGGGATCAAGATGAAAGTATGAAAAACATTTCAGAGGGTGGTAGGATGGTGCTATCTGGAAGAGCTCTTCCCATAAGCACTGCCAGCAGGAGCCCTGGAATTCACAGGGATCAGGCTCTGGAAGGGTGATTGTCTGACCCGAGGGAGGGCTCTTCTCTGCAGCTTTTGTGTCCTGTGCTTTTATACTGCCCCTTTCCTAACTGAGCTTGAGGATTTCAGGGAAACTTGTTAATCTCCTCTCTCCTGGGCTTTCACTCCATGTGAGGCTACACCACTGCCCCACTCATTCCTAGGAGTGTGTTGGTGTTGCAAGGTTATTCCATGCCCAGCCATGTAGAAAACACAGGATTTTAATTTAGCATTTCCCTAATGACTGTTTGTGGTGAGTTTAGTTGATGGATTGCTGTTGATGATTAGTCTGCTGTAAGAGTGGTTCTGTTTGTGGTTCAGTAGTATGCACTTCTGTGGAATCTGATTTGGCACTTGCTCCAATCTGTGAAGAGTCGTCCAGTTCTATTTTCTTAGCATGGCTTGTGCCGCTGCTTCCAGGGACCAGCCCACCCCTTTCTGGCCTAATTCTGTGCGTACTGTTCAGCTTGAGACCAGCCGCTTCCCAGTGCCCAGCAGCCACTGGCCTTCCAATGAACAGGTTGGCCTGCTCTGCAATGCAGAGTAGACAACACCTGCACTCTCATTATCTCCTTCAAATGAACCCTCGGTTGGCTTCTGCCTCCCCTGAGGCTTATGTGTGGCTTTGCAAGCAGATTGGCCCATGTTGCAGGGCACTGGTGAGCAGGTTCTTTGGCCTCTCACACTGGCCTTTCCATTTTACAGTTGTTTGCTTCCTTAAATTTTCACATGGAAGTAGATTTAGCAGGATTCATGTCTGACGGCTCAGGGCTTTCACACAATCTGCTTATCCTTTGGACTTATTTCTTGCCATTTCTGCCTCCAGGCTTGGGCTCTTCAGTCTGTGTATTATTGGGTAAAAGGTCCTGGTCTTCCCCTGAGCCCAGTGCAGTGGCCTGTGTGCAATTACCAGGGTGCTAGAATTATAAACCAACCTTCAGCTCCAACAGCAGAAGCAACCTCTGCCACCACAGGGAGGGTGATGAGTGCATTTCAGTGTGGAAACCAATTTCCACTTAGACAGAGGATGTCAAGGGGCAATAAGAAGATGTAAGGAGCAGCTTACCACAGTGACAAGGAAGTGTGACAATAAACTTCTCTTGGGTGGGAAATTTGTTAGGTTTTGGAAGGGGAAAAATAATTCTGATTGAGTCAGCTCAGCAGGTCCTGAAAGTGAGCTGTCAAGGGTCTTTGTTCTGAGGGAAACTGAGTCCTGAAGACTCAGCCACACAGGATTCCGGTATAATCTGCAGCTCATGTCGAGAGGGGTTGGACAAAGGGAAACACCTCACAAATGGTCTGGCTGGCAAAGAGGTGGCTTCCAGGCCCACAGGGAACCAGAGGCTTCCAACCCTCTCCTCCCTTAGTGTGCCTACAGCACAGGCCTGTCCCAAACCCTGCCCTTCATGTAGCTTTCACAGCATGCAGGGAAGAGGTGTGTACTCCAGAGGGAGGCAACCTTGCTGAAAGCTGGATTTCTGACCAGAAAGGGGACCCACTCTCATCAGTCCCCAGTAACTCAGGGGAAACTTGAGGCAAATAATTCAGCTCATTGTGCTTTAATTATTGGCTAGTACAATGGGGTACTGTCACTCTCCTACGGACATTAGTGGATTTAATGAAACAGTTCATGGGAGGTGCTTCCCACATAGTACAGTCACACGTCCCTGATGCACTCCCACCCTCATGCTCGGGCTCAGGGCCCATTTCTCACAGGCAATCAGAATGCAGCTGGAAAATGGTAATGCAAAGCAGGAGTCAATCAGATCTCCTTCAGAGATGGAGCGAGGGGAGGTCTTCTCGGCCACTAGGGGGCACCAGCTCCACGGAAGAGAAAAGGATGAACGGAGCAGGCTCAGTAGGTTTCCTTGCACTAAAATCAAATGAGCGATCCATTCTCTGAGGTGAAGTTTGTGAAGGGTGATGTCCTGTTTCTTCAGGCGTGAGTAGTCACATGTTCATATCACCGAGAAAGCGTTCTGAGGCCTCTCTCTGGGTCTTAGGTATTTGACACTAATACTTTTTGCTTCTCTTTATTTCAACCCTTTTTGCAAGAGGTGATCAAACAATATGGTGCTAAGAATCCCAGCATTCGTTCTTCTGAGCTGAGGGAAAGTGCTTTGAGCAGGATGAGTGACAATGTGTCTTTTGCTGTAATACTTTTTTATGGAAAAAAGGTAAGACAAATTCATAACAAGATGATAGAAAGAATAGTAATAGTTAATACATTGCCTGTTGTTGTCATTAAAGTACTTACACACAGTACGAGGTATGGGCATAAAACAATGCTCAACCAATGTAAGTGCAAACTTTCCTTTTCTATGAACTAAGAGACACCAACGCTACCAACTTGCATTTTCCCTTTTCTGCCTTCTTTGCTTTCCTCATTCCCCATCCTAGTTTGTTTCCTTTCTAATGGTTTCTCCCTCTTTCACAACATCTATTTGCATTGCAGACCTTACTTAAGTGTAATACATTGTTTGATTTAAACATTCATTTATTTTATGACCACCCAGAGTTAGTCACCCCTTCACGGCAATTTCTTAGAAAGAAAAACGCTGTCCTGTGCCTCATTTACTGCACCTGGCACCACATGACGTTTGGCTCTTCAAAGCAACCACGAAAGGTAAATATTTTGTGGAGAGAGATAGCTCAGCACCACCGTGCCTGCCTCATAACTGCAAGGTTCTGAGTTCGATTTCCAATGCCCCCCAAAAGAGAAGAAAGGTAAACATGTTTAGTCAACTAAAACAAAGTCAAAGCAAGCACCACAGCTCAGCTAAAGACTCTCATGAAAGTGGACTCCCAGAGCTTCACCAAAAGGTGGCAAGCATGGTGGGATGGGTGTGCCAAGCGAGGAGAAGGTTCTGGGAGGCTAACAGCAGTGAGTCTTGTACTGCAATACATTTTTTAAAAATTTAAACAGTCAGGCTGGTGAGATAGCTTATTGGACTAAAGCACCTGCTTAGGCAAGCTTAGGCAAGTGCAGGGACCTCAGTTCAATCCCTGGCACCACATGCCATGCCAGCCTCACCTTCAGAGTGGGCTGAGGTGGCCAGAGTCTAGTGTAGTGGTGCAGGCTTGTAATTCCAGCACTGGGAAGGCTGAGAGCAGAAGGATCACCTCAAGTCCAAGCTATCTAGTGAGGCCCTGAAACAATCAAATACATTTAAAACAGAAAAGTTTTTTAAAAATTTAAATAGTCACCATATATTGTGAGCATGTACTTGGAATTTTTTTCTTCTTCACTTATGTTCTAATTTCTAGGATGTAAACAAAATTCTTAGTAGCAGAAGGAGTTATATGAAAGAAAGGACACTTGCTGTACATTTCTAGTTTTTTGCCCCACCTTGCCACATCAGACCACCGCCTGCTGGAGCCCTTTCCACCCTGCTTATATGCAGACACAGAAAGAGTCATGATGCCAAACTTCCGTGGACCCATGGGGATTTTCTTACTGGATTAAGCCATTGCTGCACTGAGGGTGTGTAGGCCCTGGGAAGCACAGAGCCATGGTTATTCCAGACTCGATAACAGGGAGGAGAGGACTGGGGAACAGGCAAGGCATGGAGAATTTACCAACTTTGCCCAGAACATAGAATGTGGTTGTGAAGCTTCTCTCTAGAGGAGAAAATTGAGCACTTGTGGACAGTTGTGCTTCCTGGAGTCTGTGGGTTTCACTAGACATGGGTGAACCCTCCTGAGAAATGCCTGGCATCCCCTGTGTCACAATCACCAGGCACACATGTTCCAGCCCTTGGCTGAGACACACTGACACCTTGATTCACAGCCCAGGCAGAAACAGCAAATTCGCAGATTTTACATTCTGCAAGGTTTTAATGACTATTGTGCTGAGTGTAACAGGACACCTACTGACATCTGAGATATGTCACCCTTCACATTGTGTTGCTCTGTGCTAGAAGAATCTGCTAAATTGTTATTGTTGTGAAAAATCCAACCAAATAAAAAGGCCCCAAATGACTAGAACTCTTCTCAACACCCTTCACGTCTGACACCCTCCTCAGAGTGGAACTAGGGATGTGTTGCCCTCCAGTTCATAAGCAGGTCAGAACCATTGGTTGGCAGTGAAGGGCTGTGATATGATGCAGCTTTTTCATTGCAAGAAGCAAGCATTCCTCAGCTGAGAGGGTGCTGGGGTGTGGGGGAGTCCAGGGAAGGAGGGACCGTTTGGCAGAGCATTACCATGGGACCCTCCTGCAGCATCGAGTGGACAGACCCAAGAGCATGCAGGATATGGCTGTTTGTGCAGCTGATGCTGTCTCTGCTTTGCATGACCTACCCAGGAAGTGCCGCAGAACTCAGGGGGAGCCCAGCCACAGTAAGACAAGTTCTTCCCAGCATTGGCCTAAGGAAATGGATTGGGAGTAAGCACCACAGAGGAAACCTGTTTTCAAACATCCTGTGTCCGTTTCTGCTTCTGGAAAACCACTTTACATGAACTTTGTATTCAGTTCATCTTCCTTTTACATTGTAGTCGCAGATTTCTAGGCAGGAAAGCAGCCAGGGGTAGTTCACTGGACAGACCCCCATATTCAGCAAATGCAGAACAGTAACTCATCCCTGAGAAAGGCATACTGAAGGCCTTTCTTAAGTCCTTAGGGAAATTTCTTTTACTACATCTATCCAATACTTCTGTCACCATCCTGAAATTTTTAATAGTGTCTGAAGTTGGGGTTTTGCATTTTCCTTGTGCATAGAATTCCACAAATTATATATTAGGATGACTATATGGTCAGGTTTAAGGAGCTCAGGATTAAAATTAGGCAGGCCTAGCTCAAGTTATGATGCCCTGTTTAGTAACTGTCATCTTGGACAAGTGGAAGTACCTTCTTAGCCCGAGTTCTCCCATCTAAAAAACTGAATGGATAAAGTAGGATTATTGTAAAGATTCCTACTGTATACAGGGTTCCAGGAATAAGTAAACTAATGCAAATAATTTTCAATAAAATTCATTTAAGTAAATTGTACCAACTTAATCAAACCAAATATGTATTTATTGAGTTACTCTTGCTTGGACTATCCCAAAGTCTATATTTATAATATATTAGTGAAAGAAAATATATTTGCCAATCTCATTTTAACGTTTTTTTCTTTCTTTTTGGGCCTTTAAGGATTTACAGTTCAGAACATGGCAATAATGACAGCTGTTGCCTTCTTTTTATTATCTGTGACCACTATAGTAGCTGTCCACTGTAAAGTCAACATGTACAGTATTCCTGTCACATTCTTGGGATTCTCATGACACACCTTCCCCCTGCTTCTCTGTGGCAAATGCAAAGGCTTAGGGAGATTAACTCATCAAAAACCCCATAATAAAGAGGTCATAGAGATGGCACTCAATATAAGTTTCAGATATCAAGACTGTCCTGGACACAGGGACTGTGGCCTTAGGAAAAACCCCTTTCTGACCACAGCAACTTCTACTGTCTCCTCTTCCTGCTTTCTTCTTGCTTTCATTCTGTGCTTTAATCTTTGTGTTTATCCTAACCTTTTCTGTTGCTTTTTGTCTTATTCCTGTTCAGAGGAAAATGTGCTCCCTGCTTGAAGGAAGGAAGCTGTGACCATTTCTGAGCTGTCTCATCCAGCATTGCAACAGTGTGGTCCCCTCATAGAGAAGGGAGGAGCAAAGTCTCCAAGAGTCAAAATCCTGATCTGCTTCTTAGCAGAAGCACTTCTTCCCCGATGGTAGGTCAAGAAGTAGCACCATGAAATACAGATTTCCTGGTCAGCCCCCAGAGACTGAAGGGCTTTCCCATGCTCCAAGGACCTCAGGCCACAGGGTGTCTATCTGAGCAGCTCTCACAATGAGCTGATGGTACCGGGCAGTGAATGAAGATCCAGTGAACTTCTGTCTTGTGATGAGCATGTGTGTTTCTGTAACAACAAAATGCAGGCGAGGGGCCAGGGAGACAGCTCAGTGGAATAAGCGCTTCCCTGGCAAGCGTAGGGGTCTGAGTTTAATCCCCGGTTCCGCAAAAAAAAAAAAAAAAAAAAAAAAAAGAAAAAAAAATGCAGGCGAGAGAGGATGCCAGATGATAAATGCAAATAGGAAGGGATACAGAGAACTTCCTGTTGCTGGTCACAGTTTGAGGACAGGCAGATCTACCTTTGCTCAACTCTCACTGGAAGTGTGTGCTGGAATGAGAAGATCCAGCCACCGTCTAAGCCTCTCTTTGCCATCCTCCTATCTGTCATCACTCAGTAGATAACTAGAGGGAGCATGTGCCCTGAGCTCAGCGATGACACAGAGGACAAAGTCAAGCTCAGGGCAACTACCCAGTCCCAGCAGTTGACCTGAGTCCTGGTGCCTGGACTGAGAAAGCTGGTCCTCAGGCCCGGGCTCCTCGGCTGCCCGCCGGCCTTCCTGGCTCTCTCTCTTTCCCTGGCCATCTGTTTCCCACCTGGCTGATAGCAGCAGCCTGCTTTTAAGCTGGTCCTCATCCCAGAACATGACCAACGGTGACACATGGAAAGAAAGGAGCTTCAAAGGTCTCCTCACTGACTGTCCACACACTCACCAACAATTACATAATTTGAATCCTTTTCATTTCTTTTTATCTGCACACCAGGGGTGATGGGCTGTCAGAAAGACCAGTGTTCCCCATGTGTTCCACTTGACAAACTGTTTGGGGCCTAGATGGTGACAGCAACGTTGCCCTGTCTCCTCGTTCTTTCCAGAAATTGTATAATCAAGAAAAAGTTGGACCTCTTGGTTAGACTTGGGAATTTGAATTTTGTTTTAAACATAAACATGCCTGTGCGTGCGCTCATGCAGGTGTTCATGCGCACACACATACACACCACACATACATGCACCAGCCCCATTTTCATTAGAATATAATGTTTTTGGTTCTTTGGGTATTTTTTGGCTGAAAAGGGAAGCTGCATGTGCAGAAAGCAATCTGTTCCACCTGCCCCCTTGCTCCTCTGGTTCTTGTCTCCAGTGCGCTGATCTGAGTTGACTTATCTGTATCAGACTTAAGGGCACCTGTGGCACCTCTAGCAGAGGTCTCTGTTCTGGGGCTCTCTAGCCACCCTTGTTAGCTTCTGGATGCATCTTACTGTTTGCCTCACCGAACACTTGTCCTCTAGAGACTGGAAGTATCATGAGAAGAGGTTAGACAAGAGAGGAGAGCGGGCCCATCTTAGAGCACTCTTTCTGCACCAGATCTGGAGTAGCTGATAACCGAGGAAACAGTAGGGAGAAAAGGAGAAGCTGTTCAGAGGTGCTTTCCAAGACTAGGTACACCTTCTGAAATAAACCTAGCTCAGGCCCAGGATGCCCAGGTCTGAGAGGAGGTAATCAAGTAGCATAGCTTGTATATAGCAGGTCTCAGCACATGCACCTAGTGGTCTGTGACCCCAGGCCAGCTGCTGCCCTAATCGCCAAGTCACTGACTATGAAAATTTGATTCCTATAGGCTGTGGATGCCAAGACAGTTCCTCATACAAGGGTCACACGTGGTCAAAAATTCCACAGGAGTGAAACCTTAGACTAAACCCTCAATCCCGTCCCAAACTGTGAGGCTTGAGGCTCTCAGCACCAAACACTGCAGCACCCCAAGCTCCTCCCACTGGCCTGTTCCACCCTGTGGAGTGCATCCTGTCTCTCCTCTTCCAAGTCAATCACTGACTCTGCTGCTGCTCTTGGGTGTTTTCTTTGGTTCTTTGTTTAGGCTCCAAGGCTGTGAGGAGACAAAATCATGGGCACAAAGGCTCTGGATGTTAAGGGTCTGGACAGCACCCCAAGCTGGAAGTGCTCTTGCAAAGCCACAAGGGTGTGATGATCAGTTTCAGGAAGCCAGGATGCGGAGCTCGAACCATATCTGACTATGGCATTTTCCATTTGTCCAGTGAGAAGGAGCGGGTGAGGTCTTCTTGTGGCCCATGGTGGCGCCTCTCACCTGTTTACTCTGTTAACAGTTATCAACAGGGGCTGGAGCAGGCTCCAGCCTGGCAAGAAAGAGAAGCCCTGGACAGAGGGAGAACCTGGAGTGAATCTCATCTACTAACTATAACACAATCAAAGGAGTCAGGTGCATATCAATAATCCTAGAAGTCTGGGAGGCTGACCCACAGGTTCAAAATCAGGTTCACAATTCACCAAGGCAACTCTTACAACTTAGAAAGAACTTGTCTGAAATTTAAGAAAACAAGAAACAGGTGGGGCTGTAGTGCAGTGTGTAGGCCCTGGCTCAGATCCTCAGCATGCAAAAACAAAATAAGCAGTGAAGGCCTCTGTGGGCTGAGTGAGCTGTCTGGTCCACTGCCACGTGGTGCCCATGTATGCTCTGGGAAGCACCTTGCTGTTATGGAGTGCTTGGTGTTCCTGCAGCTCCAGGCCTGCCTCACAGCACCTTTATGTGAACAACCAGCAGGCTGTATGCTCCAGGCAGGAGGGCTCGCTGTTCAGAAGACCTGCCTGGTTGCTTCCCCTTAGCTTCCTCTCAGTGTCTTGCTTGTTTATGCATGTGCACTTTCGTGCCGGGAGAACCGAAGCTCCCCACCTCTGCCACTCTGGTCCTTGGATTGCCTACCATCACCCCGCCTCACAGATGAGGACACTGTGAGATCAGAGGTCAAATATGAAGCAGAGTGGGAGTGTTGCTGTCACCTCTGAGGCTGGGGGGCAGCTTACTACCATGGGTGACGTGACCTTGGCCGGGCCCTTAGCTCTGTCTTAGATTTGGTTGTCACATTTAGAGGAGTGTGTCTGGAGTCAAGCAGTGAGGACTAGGTGCTCTGTACCCCCATGAGGACAGCACAGCCCTCACTCTGGGCCTGTGCAGAATAGTCCTTTTGCAAATGTCAGTAGTGTTGAGTTGGGAAACCTTGATAAGAAGAAACCATAGAACACATGCTCATATGTACACACACACACACACACACACACACACATGTGCATGCACACACAGGCACATAGATAATTGATTCTAACAGTAAATCTACTCTCTTACATCCACCTATGTAACTGTCTTTCCTCTCTTCCTAGAAGAGCTAGAATATCTGGTGTTATGAAAGGGACTTTAAAAGGTATTCACTAATTTAAAAACCTTTAAAACTCACTTTTTAAAAGAATTATGAAGAAAAGTTACATGCTGGTGTTCCTCAAAAATACCACAGTGTGTATGTGTGCGGCAGGAGACACATCAGAGTGGCACACTCCCTTTCCAGTTCCTGTGGATTTCCCCTCGGGCTGTGGAAAGCCCAGGGCTTTCCCTGAGCCTTTGTGCACACGATTTTGTCTCCTCACAGCCTTGGAGTCTGAACCTGGACCAGGACAGGTCACCCCGCAAGGCCTCTGTCAAGATCCCTTCCCAGCAGCCGCCCTCATTTTCCCTTGCAGTAGTATCACATTACACATTGTCCCCACCCATGGGTGTTATATTAATTAATGCCATTACTTATTCACATGCTACACATTGCATCAATATGCATGACATTAACAGCCATACATATTACCGTTTGTGTTGCATTGACAACACATTACATGTTATTCTAGTATCACTAGTAACACGTTGAATATGGCGTTAATACCTATAATATTTCTACATGATGTATGTTATATATTATATTATTAAAAATTTACATATTATATCAATGTATAACTTATACTTGTGTACATTATGTTATAGTAATGACACATTCTACTGATAATGGATGTATATTATATCAGCAAATATATTGCCTTCATAGCACATCCCATATTGCATTAAGATATGCCATAAATGAAGATGATATATATGACATATTACCACCCTTCATGTTATATCAATAATACATTGTATACCACAATTACATAATCATATAGTACATCAATAATGTCACATTAGCAACACATTGCGCTGGTAGCATATAGCATATTATGTAAGCACAGGTACAGCTTACTGTATTGTACAGAGTCCCCCTTACACTTTCCCTCCAAATTCTTTTTCTGACTAGAGCCCTACTACTGGTGGCTATGCCCAAGCCAAAGGAGCTGGTTGAAGAGGTGTGACCTCCCAGGAAATGTAGGGTCCACAGCCATTCCCGGCACTATCAGAACCTTTGTGGGAGCAGGGCTTGTGCCAGGTGCAGCCGGGGAAGCAGTCATCCCTTCCTCATGGGGGTGGGGTCTGGTTGTTTTGAGCAGAGGTCAGACTTTAATAAACACACCCATGAAATTGGGGCCAGAGAGACATTATATCTACCTCATGGGGAGTCATTTGGTTCCAATTCCTGGGGCTGGCTCACACCTATGACCCCTCATCACATTGCCAGCTCCTGGGGTACCACTGTGCCTGCCCCATGTGCTCCATGTCAGCTGCTTTGCAGCCCAGCTCTGGGTAGGGACAGGAGGGCGTGGGCAGTGGGCTTTGTGCTGACCACACAGCACAAAGCATTGCTCAGGCAATGCTCTCTGAACAGATCCCAGGTCTGCCATTTACCCGGGTACTGGCCCAAGGCTTAGCCCTGCCTGTGTACTCCTGTTCTTGTCACAAGTGGCCACCTGCAATGTTCAGGAAAGGGTAAATGAGCTGTGATCATGCTTATAATACAAGAAACATGATTAATAGTTATGGCTGGATAATGAGTGGGTACCCAGCCTGCCTCTTCCTCTTCTTTGACAAACTCCTGTTCCCTCCTACCAGCAGAGAAGGCTGTGGGACCAAAAGACCAGAAAGAAGGGCTCACACCAAGTGTTTCTAAGGGAAACAGACAGGATCTGACTTCACATGGTTAAGGGTGGGGACCAGGCAGGGCAGCCCCAGACCCAGCAGCCTATCCCAGGCCCAACATGATGGAGGAGGGGAAGAGGTAGTATCTTCCCAGTGTTGCCTTAGGGCCTATCCTCTCCTAGTTTCCAGCCTCTCACTTCTGCATAAGGTTTAAGGGTTCCAGGAGGGAGGGGGACCATCCTACTGCTCCAGGCCAGCTGTCCCTGTACCTCATCTCCCTCCAAGGTCTCCGCTTCCTGAGGCTAAATAGAACTATTGGATTTCACTGTCTTCAAATTCATTCTAGAACCTTCTTCAGCTCCAGGCCTTAAAACCAAACAAGAGCATTGCTCACCACCCAGGAAAATCAGGGGAAAGCAGACATACAATGAAAGGAACTGACAAGTCATCAAGTAGGGGCAGGAAAAGCCCCAGAAGAAAATCTCAGTTTCACCAAAATGATGCCACTTCTCTAAAGTCCAGTAAATAGAATTTCTTGGAACATTTGGCTTAATAAAAACAAAACAAAACAAAAAAACCCTCTCTGCTTCACCCTTGTTGGCAAAAATTTCACAAAATGTTGTACTACTTTGGGATCAGATTTCTTTTTCCACTTAATATTGAGGCTAGCAACAGAAGGGGACTCTTGGCTACCAGGTAAAGAAAGACCTTAGAACAAACCCATAGACACATATAAAACCTTACTTAAAGGTCACACACACATCTGAAGGTCACACGGAACATTACCTGGAAGTCACACCATATCTTAGAATTATTTGTTCATTTGGTTCTCATGACAATCCTGTCCAAAGGCACAATTATTATCTCCACAGGACAGATAAGAAAATGAGGTGACCCACTCAAGGACACAGCTGAGGAGTCACCATACCCAGCCTCCCTGTGTCCAAAGGCACTCAGCCACACCCACGGTCACGGAGCAAGTACAAAGCCCTGGGTCCCTTACTCAGAGATGTGAATGACAGAAGCACTTCAGGATGTTTGGCTTCACTACTTTCTCCCTATCCTTCATCCTCTAAAAAAGTAAAATATTATCTCTGTTCATTTTTCATTTTTTATAGCTTAATATAAATGTACAAAATGTGCTTGCTCTGATCATGGCATGATACATTTGAGTTTAGAGCATATTTAAGTCACTTTTGCATAACTACCAGGAGCTATGTGGCTTTTCTTTTTTTATAGAGTCCCTTATATCAGTTTGTTGGACTGAAGTTTGCCTTTTTATCCTGAAAGTAAATATCAGGGTCACACATCATGACTTACTAGAATCTGCCTCTATGGAGAGCAAGGTGGTTAGTAGGAATCCTGGGCTCCACTCCACCCTCAGAAGTCAGCCGGCCCGAGGGTAAGGTTAGCAATGACTGCACGACCCCTCTTAGTCTTGTCTGCACCACTTCTATGGAAGTCCAGGCTTTTGCGCCTATACCTGAGTAGAAGAAGTGCTCATCCAATCTAGGGAAGGGGAAGAAGAAAGCAGGGCAGTGCTGATGGAAGTGTTGAAGCTCTGAGGCATCAATCTATCCTTGTCTCTGTCTTGCCACCAGCTTTGTCTTGGTGGGAATCACAGCGGCTGCCAGGCCAAGAGTTCCATTTAGTCCAAGTTTTCCCCACCTCAGCACTGCCAGGCTTGAATAGGACTCCTTGGTTGTCATGGGGCTGCCTCTGCTATAGGGCGGAGCATTCCTGGCCTCTCCCGTTATATGGGGGATAAAAAGGCAAACTTCAGTCCAACGAACTGATATAAGGGACTCTATATTAACAGCGACTCCCTTGTTATGAAAATTTAAAAAGTCTCTAGGTAGTGCCAAATGGAAAGGAACTACTTATTGAAAACTGCTGGTTTTAGGCTGGGGCTCATTTTCATAAGCACCTGTCCAGCAAGAACAAGGTCCTGAGTTTGATCTCCAGTACTGCAGAACTTCTGGTTTATTCTTATAAACCCATATTCAGGATCAATAAAAATTGTTGTAGTTAAATACAATCCTTTTACACCAGACATACAACCTCTGAACTGAACCTAGAATTGACCTAACTTTCACAGATTATCTAAAATTAGTCTTGGAATGAATGGCCTCTCAGATTAGCCCAATGGTGGGGTGAAGGGGACAGTTCCCTTTGGGAAGGGCTGCTCAGGCACACCCAGTATGCAAACTTTGCTTTGTTCATTCATGGGTTTTTATAGGAGATATCACATGCATCCTATAATCACATCACATACCTTGATGGAACATTCTAGCTAACAGTGAGGCTGGGACTGCTGCAAGGCTGAGAAAGACCAAGACTCCTCTTCCTAATAAATGTAAGCAGGGCCTGGACACCACCCCATTCCTTCCATATTTTCTTTAAAACACTGTGGCATCTGATGATTGATGCCGTAAGGCCCCAGAGTCTGGATACCTAGAATTTAGGAATGTGTGTCTCAGAGCCATGGAGAAAGAGAAAGGGCCGTGCTGCTGGGGCATTCAAATTTTCTCACCTTTCATGTGCTGTGTGATGCTTCTCCTCTTAAGTGTACACCTAGTACTGAGTCCCCATGGAAGGACATTTATGCTCCTGCTCAGAGTGTCAATGCCCACAAATACCAACACCACTGGGCAATCTTTCTAGGAGGGTTCACCAACTGTCTAGGGCACTTGCATTATGGTCGTCTTAAGACCAGACACAAGGATGAATCATAGGAGGTAGTCAGCTTTCAAAGGGAGCATCCAACCACCCCTGCTGGGAAACCATATGTTATTTAATGCTAATTTTCAGTAGACAAATGTATGTTAATATAGAAAACATTCCAGATGGAAAGGAGAAACTTACACAGCTTGTTTTTAATTCTATGCTAGGCAGTGTTGCATTGTGATCCATGCCCTTGGATAATTCTTTCCTGCTTAGTGTGGGCAAGGGCTATAGATATGATAGTACTTCTATAATGGTGCAGTTTTGTAGATGCAAATAAGATCCCCATACTGCTGAACTAGTGCAAAAAGACATTGTCCTGAGTGGGCTGGTTCTCATCAGACCAATTCTTTCCATTTAAGAATCAGAGACCTGCTTTTGCTGGCTTCAAAGAAGCAAACAGACAAGTGTGGATAGTACATAGAAGAAACCACATAGCTCAGACTTAGGGTTGCCTGGGAGCTGAGAGCAACCCCAACCCAACAGCTAGTTAGAAAATGGGGACTTCAGCCCTACAACCATAAGGCACTGAATTTGGCCAGAAACCTGTGAGCTTGACCGGCACATGAGCTTCCAGTGGGATCACAGCCATGGTCTGCATGGCTCCACTGGAGCCTAAGAAGACAGACAGTGCTGGACCAGGCTCTGCAGTGTGCAGATGCCTTCCCAGGACTATGGTGGGATCACAAGTTGATGTTAAATCATTCATCTATTACAATCAAGGGCATGGCAATGGAAAACACAAATGTCTTCATTGCACTTTGTTGCCAAACTGTAGTCACTGTATTTTCTTATTGTCTGTCTGTATTTTGGGGGAGGGAGCACTGGGGACTAAACCCAGAGTCTCTGCACTAAGCTACATCCTAGCCCCTTTTAAATTTATTCCTGTGTTCTTGGTGCTCTAGCACCTGAATCTTCAGGACTGGCAAGAGCCTACAGAAAGGTGAAGTAGTTTCCAGGCAGTAAAGGAGTCTCCCTGGAGAGTGGCATTCCTGTGCAAACTAGCCAGACCAGAGCCCATAGGATAAGTCACCACCTCTATCTGAGTCTTCTGCTCCAGAAGGCAATTATTCTGTGCCCTAACAACCCCAGGGCCAGGCACCAGACAACTAGCAACTTTTTCAATGTCCTGGAGGCCACCCTAAGTATCCCAGCTAGTGGCTCCTAGACCTGTCTGGCCTGCTTGCAGGCCTCACTCCTTTCTTTCAGTAGAAATTCCTGTCTCTGCTTTCCTCTTGCTCCTTCTGCTCATGGCAGATCCAGGTACAGATCATGTGACCTAGAGAATAGAAAATCCCTTCTCTTGGGGAGTGGGAGTAAAGCACACACTTCCCTGTTGCCATTATCTCCAAGCTGTTGCCCTCTCTGTGGCCTGATAGTTAAGAACCTAAACTTTTTAAAACAAGTGCATATGGTCACCGGCCTTATTTTCTCTTTTCTTTCTTTCTTTCTTTCTTTCTTTCTTTCTTTCTTTCTTTCTTTCTTTCTTTCTTTCTTTCTTTCTTTCTTTCTTTCTTATTTAGAACCAGGGACTGAACTCAGGCCCCTGGGCTTGACAGGAAAGTGGTTATTTTACTGAGCTATCTCCTCTCCATAAATTCCGCACTGGACCTCTGTTGTAGTTTGAGGTTTTTCAAGAGGAACAACACAATCCAGGACACATATTTTGTAAGATTATTTTATTCTAATAGTAATCCAAAGAATCATATGCAAAGAGTGTAGGAAATCTGCCCATACACTAAACACCAGAGAATACCAGGCTGAAGACCTGGATCCCACGTACTGTCCTGCGTGAGTCCAGCTGAAGACATAGAACCCCTAACAATCAATGCCTTGCACAAATCTAGCTGGAGGCTTAGAGCCCATGACAATGTCTCACGTCACAAGTCTGCACTGGGAAGACCCAAAGGTCAGTGGTGGAAGCTAGAGTGTCTGTTCCAGTGGGATGCAGGATCTGTGATAGTAGGCTGAGGGAGCTGAACCAGACCCAGGAAGCAACACTTAAAGTAAGAATCAGAGATGGCCTCCTGTACCTCAGCCATGGTCAGTAATGGTGACATCCTGCACTCCTTTGCTGATGAAGAAAGTTCAGTTCCCAGCCTGAAATTCAATGCAATAATCTTCCTCAGGAGCCTGAGCTGTGTGTACCATCTTCCCTTCCAGAGCCAGGAAGCAATGCTAAGTGAGGACCAGAGGTCCCCCCCCCAACTGCACTGTAGCCATTCTGGACAACAAGGTCCTAAGCTCCTTTGATGAGAAGGACAGCTGAGTTCATCAGGAAAGTCAGCATGACCAGGTACCCACGAGGACCAATAGCAGCCCCAGGAAAACCAACAGCCCCACCAGCTTCTAAACAGCTCCCAAAGAGCTTTTCTTCTTCTCCACTCTGCCTCTTGTGCTGCTGGCAACAATAATCAGGTGGGCCTCTCACACTGGTCCAGTTCATCTGGGTATTAGAAGTTGACCACCAGTTATCAATCTACCACAGCCTCTTAAACTTCAAAAGTGTAAAAATGTTTAAAGCAGATGATTTGATCTTAGCCCTGATTAGATTCCAGCAGAAATTTGTTAGAAAACAATTTTTTTATTGTTAAAAATGCTTCAGAAGGAGAACTCACACACTGTGGCTCTTGTCTTTTCTTACTTATTTTTATCATAAGTCAAAAGGAAAATAGAAGAGTGGGAAAGATCTCACCCGACAAAGCAGTTACAGGTAGAGTTCCATGGTGGCCAGCATCTTCTAATGGAAAATTCACCAAAACAATGTTGCTCATCCAATACGCTTGTTGCTATCTTTGTACCATGGCTCCATCGCAAGGGGGCTTTCCAGAGTGTCCCTGTTGGCCTGCTGGCACTCACTAGGCTCCAGGGACAGGCTTTCACACCTTGCTGAACACTCAGGAGCCTGATGTGGTCTTCTTTGAATTTTCAGAGAAGAGTGAACTTCTTTACTAATGTTTTACATCTTTTTTCCTCAGGGAAAAGTATTCTTCAATCAAGTAACCTAGTGCTGTAGGATATTTTTCTTATAATGCAAATGATTATTATTTAAAGAAAGCCAAGCTAAATATTTACAAAGAAATTTTTATTTCTGGCTGGTCTTTTCTAGTATAGTTGTTTTTTTTATTAATAGTACTAGACATATTGGCATTTTTATCTCAATTTATACAGGGCATTTTCTCCAAGAGGTGCATTTCAGAGGTCAGCCAAGCATTTGGATATATTTTTTTGCAAGGAAATGTTTAAAAATTTATAAATGCTATAATGTCACAAGCTCAAGCATCTGAAAATTAGCAAGTGCACTTTCATGTGTAACCATTCACATCTCCATCTCACCCTTCTCTGTACACACATTATACGTACAGAGGGTGTGCTGTTGTGTTTTTCTGTGTGTGTGTGTGTGTGTGTGTGTGCGCGCGCGCGTGCGTGCACTCACGTGCTCCTTAATAATTTTCTTGTCCCTGGATCACAATGTCCAACACCCACAGCTTAAAGAAGTTCATCTTGGCTCACAGTTTACAGGGGATTCTGTCCATAGTCAGCTGGCTCCAAGGCAGAATGACCCCACAGAGCGGTGTGGAGGACAGAAAGAAGAGAGCAAAGGGAGGAGCTGGGAAGGGAGATAGAGCCTTCTGTGACCCACCTCTCCTCACCAGACCCTGCCTACTAACAGCCAGGCAACTTTAAGCTTCTACACTTCAGTCATTTTTCTGAAGATCTTGCCTGTGATTGCATGAAGCTTTGGAGGGACATCTAGATACAAACCATAACTGTAATACTCATCCCCTAAATGTTCAGTAGCTTTACTTTATAACAAAACTGCTTTAACACTTGGCATACCTGAGATGAACACCAACAATGCACCACACTGACAAAATGACTGTGACTCCAGGGACTTCAATGTGCTTGGGCATCCCTTCATCATCATATCATCCTGATGAGAACAATCATTCCTATCTCAGAACTACTGAAAGGGTTAACTCCACCCACCTGAAATTCCTTTTCCTGTGAGCATCCCACATTGGTCTCTTTTTTTTTTTTTTTCCATTTATTTTTATTTTATTAAAATACAAATGTCAATCAGACAGTTTCAAGACACCTTAACCATACAGAGTCGATGAATTAATACATTGCAACCTGTTTTCATAACGTTTTGGTACTGTACAAGGTGCATACATGAAATTATATTTACAGGTTTTTTTATAGCTGAATTATATCAAAGATTCAATAATTATTTACCTAGTGGATGACCATAGCACTAAAAGCCGACATAATATCCTGTCCAACCACCATTAGTGCAGATCTTGCCTCTCATAGAATTATGTAGAAGCACAGC
>PVKA01004879.1:0-95078 GCA_004027165.1 Ctenomys sociabilis
AAAAAAAAAAAAAAAAAAAAAAAAAAAAAAAAAAAAAAAATAAAGTACATATTATATGTAAGTTTGCTTTTTAATGGACAGCTCAGAAATAACGACGCCCTTTATTTGCTGTCATTGGTTTCCTCCTCTCATTCATTTTGCATTGAGCTTGTGAGACCTTTTCTTTCCAGGGAGAATCCCCAAGTTCTGAGTGCACAGATCTTTCCCCAGCTGAACTGAGAGGTTTTCTATGGGGACGCTATTGGTTTAAGACAAGCCCTTTGCATAACATTTAAGAAGCTGTTTGCTCAAAAGACTGTAGCTAAATGTGGTTCCTGGGTGACCACAGCAGCTCTGAATTGCTAGCAGGTTGTAACCTGGAGGATTAACAGATGTTTCCATATAAAAGTGAGTAGGGCTTAAGACCAGAGGGTCCAGGCCCATCTTTTTTTTTTTTTTGTCCTTTTTACTTTTTATTTTTAAATTTATTTTCAAAAGAGCATAATAGTAATTGATAAGACAGTGCACAGTTAGAAGAAGATGAGAAGTATTCAATTATGGTTTTTGTATTGTACATTGCTATATTTGATGTAGTTGCTCAGATTACAGATATTAACATATAGAATTAGCCAAAATGAAAACTTTAAACATTAACTGCTACTTTCAAGAAATTGGTAGACAATAAGAATGCAATCATCTTAGGTATCTGTATATGTACTTGCAAAAATTTTGTGTCTTCCTTTTTTCCTGTCTTGTCACCTTTCCCATATCATTGTTTATTTCTTATGTTTATTTTCTTTCTGTTTTACTATATCTATTGTATCTTTCAGATTTTATTTATTCTTTCAGGTTCTTACACTAATATGATGTTTATACATGTGGGTCTGATTTGTTTCAGTTATAAATAAATAAGCTGAATAGCCTCTAGTTGCATCCATTTATTTATAAAGGCCTCAAGTTTGTCTTTCTGTATAGCTGAGTAATGCTCCGTATAAAACTTCCAAAATTGTTTTATCCATTCCTTAGATGATGTACATTTTGGTTCAGTAGTGTAGCAGGATACAAAGTCAACACTCAGAAATCATAGCATTCCTCTACAGAGACAACAGGCCCATTATCTATCTATCTATCTATCTATCTATCTATCTATCTATCTATCTATCTATCTATCTATCATGTATTTAGTACAGGGTCTACAGGGTCTCACTACATAGATCAGACCCATAGTGATCTGTTTGCAGTCTCCCAAGCCCTGGTAGTACAGGCGTGTGTCACCATGCCCAGTCTCAGTCACTGTCTCTGCACACCCTGGGCATGGGACCAGCACAGCAGGCTGGGGATTTAACCCTGGCCACTGCAATCTCCCTAAGCAGGTGCTTTAGTTCATTCAACTATCTGGCCAGCCTCTCTATCCTTCTATTGTCTACCATTTCTCTCTATCTCTCTCTCTCCCTCTCTCTCTCTCTATGAGGGGCCCATTTATTAAGTGCAGAGCACTAGAAGTCACCGATTGCCTTACTTTGGAGGCCAAAGGTGGTCTCTTATGTTCACAAATGCTGTGGTGTCATTGTCCACTGCTCCTTCTATCCTGTCTCTGAATGATCTGCTATCCACATCCATGGCTTTGTCTTTCCAGAACAGCAATGATCCATTTTCTTTACATGGGTTTCTCCTCTTCTACAACCTTATAATTCAAATGAATGTTACCTTCCCTGAGACTGTGCATCCCCTGAACTGGGTGGGCACCCCTAGGGATCTGGGAGGTAGCAGAGGCTGAGCTTTCTGGACCTGGGCCTCTCTACACATTTCACTATTTGCTTTTTATGAGCTATTAAGGTGTTCCTTGGCTCAGCCAGTCTATTTTGTAACTTCTTTCATCTTTTAGGTGTTCTGGTTCATATTATTCCTGAGAATATTTACAATATTTTTTTCTCTATTGCCCTCTGTGTCTTATCATTCTTAGAGTGAATCTAAAATAAGTCTCTCATTTTATTCTATTCTTTAGGTTTAATGCTACGTCATAGATAATATCAGTTAAGATTCTCTTTGTGTTTCTGATAGGATAAGCAGCTTCTCTTAACACCGGCTCTAGTTAAACCAAATGGAAACATGCTCCCGTGTCCCCAGGGCTGGACTTGGAGTGCATGAGCTCATCTTGTTGCTGGAGAGATTGATGGCATCATGAAGCCAAGCCCTAACAAATTTATGGATCAAGGCAAGTCAGTGGCTGTGGAGGCCACTTTATAGGATTCCTAATTTCATTGCTTTAAGGTAAATCCATTACCCGGGTAAGAGCTGCCATGTAGTAATTACACTGAAAATATTGTATTTGTATATGCTGTGTCTTCACAGCATAATGTATTTAAAATACTCTTAAAGGTAATTTTAAAAATTCTTCCACCTTTGTACTGCAATTCAGTCTGAACAACATCAAGCAATATAACCAAGGTGATTAGTTCTTCTTCCTTGAACTGAATAGGTCTTGTGAACAGGTGCTTCTGCACCGTGTTCATTTAGATGTCATTTAGGTGTCACATGGATGGCTAGGCTTGTTCTGTACCTTGGGTACCATGTCTGAGCTGTGTACCCAGCTGCAAGCTTCCCCAGTCTTTGCTTTTGGCTAGACCCCTCTGCTGTGTGCCATTTCTGAGTCCCAGAGCTTGTGTGAGTCATTCGGGGATGCTCAGGTCAACTGGCATTAATCAGGAAGGCATGAACTCTTGTTTGCTGATGAGTGAAGAGGGTAAAATGAGAACAGAGAAAGTAGGCTTGGCTTGCTCATGGTTGCATTTTTATTCTAATCAGTTTTGTTAGGGGAATCAAATCTGTGATTTCTCTTCATCAGCTACAGATTGGGAAAATGTTAGATTGCAGTTTTGTGGTTCCCATTCATATGTTTATCCTAGGCTATAAGGCATAGGATATGAGGGATCCAGAGGAAGGGACAGTCTGACAGCCTCCACTGATAGCATCCATGTGCTTTGGTGGTCTGAATCCTGGTGGGAGTGGAAATGCTGGTTTTGCTTTCCTCATAGGAATCCTATGATAATGAACCTTCCTTTCTGTTTTTTTTTGTGAAAAAACTACGGTCTGATATTAAGCTATGAAATTTTTCATAAGTGTTCCACGGGGTTTGGGTAGCCACCTGTGTTCATTCCATCTACAGATGTTGCTTTTTCCCCCAGAATGGGAGTCTGCTAGCCTCCTTGGCAATCCTTAATACCTGTTGCTGATTTGGGAAATAATCCCAAATTCCCAAAGGTTCTTTCTTTGTCTTCAGGATTTCAGGACTCTGGGAGATGATATGGCTTCAATCATAATTTAGTGAATAATTCAGTTATCTATAGACAGTCATGAAATAAGGCAAGCTTATGGTTTAGAAAATAGACATGACTTCCAATTTCTTTATTTTTTTTCACACAGCAGCAGTAAATCTTATGTAGCACACAAACTCTAAACCCCATTGAAGGATAATAGTAAGGTTAGCCTATCCCTTACTTTCTACTATAGATTTTGATGCAGTTACTTGAAGTCAAAGGTTTCAGATTTTTGCTTTGACAGTCACTGGTTTTTAGCCTTTCTCTACTTCCTTAAAAGACTGAGGAGATGAGTAAGCTCACAACAGAATTGATTTGGAGTAAGAGCTTGCAATTTCCCACATGCTTTGTGTTTCATTTCTTTTAACTGTTCTCATATATGAGCACAGTCTCACTACACAGCTCAGACTTGTAGTGATCCTGTTTTCAGCCTTCCCAGCACTTATTACAGGTGTGCGCCGCTGTGCCCAGTCTTGATGGCTGGCTTAGTGCACCCAGGAATGGGACCAGAAGGGCATGTGGTGCCAGGGATCAAATCCTGGTCCCTGTGCTTGCCTAAGCAAGCATTTAGTCTGCTGAGCTATCTTGCCAGGCCATAAACTTTAAAATGTCTTTATCCAAAAATTCTAATTTTCTGCCATGCCAGTCCCACCCCCGGGGTACACTGAGGTAGCAATTGAGACTGAGCATGGTGTCACATGCCTGTAATCCCAGCTCTTGGGAGGCTGTAAAGAGGCAGATCACTACAAATCCAATCTTGTTGGGAGACCCTGAACACCCTATAGACTCTTCCCTAAAATTAAAAAAAAAAATCCTCATTTTTCAGGGGGTTTGAAAAGGAAGGGAGTTACTCAGGTTCAGGTTTATTTTTATTTTTATTTTATTTGTATGTGGGGGGCTGTCTACTATGCAGTTTGGACTCATAGTGATCCTCCTGTTTTCTGTCTCCTAAGTGCTGGGATTACAGGCGTGTGCCACTGTGCCTGGACTACATTGCCTATCAGTGTGCCTGGGGGTAAGGCCAGCGCAGCATGTGGTGCCAGGGAACAAACCATGGGTCTTGCTTACTTAAGCAAGCACTTAGTCTGCTGAGCTATTTCTCTGGCCTTTCAGCTGTTGTTTTATTCATTCATAACACTTGGTCAGCACAGGTCATCTGAAATTGTTTACCAGGTATTTCCTTGGTGTGACTTTTGGCCTCAGGAAGCTTATAATGTGACTATAAATATTTGATCAGAAATATAACTACTATGGTGAGTGAGGTATGAGAGTACTACTGAGGGCATAGTGATGATGCTTAAACTAATTCCTGCAAGGCAAACAGGAGGAAAGCATTTAGATAAAGCATGTGGGGTGGTGTTTCAGGACGAAGAAACAACCTGCAAAGCTTCAGCCCTGAGCCCTGAGATGGAGGTGCCAGGAGAATACAAAATGACCCCGGAGGAGATGGGAAGCTGCGGAGGTAGATTAAAGTCTGAGCAGAGAAGTTCATAAGGTGTGCTAAGTGAGCTGGGTTTAACCTCAAAGGGTGTGTGTGTGTGTGTGTGTGTGCGTGTGTGTGTGTATGTGTGAAGTGGGGTTACTGGAAGCAGGAAGCATAATGGAGTAGGGAGGTGGCCCTCTGTATTGTCTGTGTAATGCTAAAGACCCAGCGTGTGTAGGTGGGACTTTGCTGTCCAGAGTCACTTACTGAGAATATATGTGGATGCCTCTGCAGCATGACACCTCTACCCTTAGGATAAGAAAATCAAGCCACAATGTTTGTGGTAAACAGATTAATTTGGTCAATAGTTTCTTTCTGGCAGCAGCTGAATGACATTATAAAGAATGCAATGGCATTTCTCCCGGAAATGTCTGCCATCATTTTCTTTTTGACATGAGGAAAATAAAGGCTTCCCAACTCCAGAAAGAATGAGCATGAAATGTGCTCATCAATCTCCTTGCAAAGAATCATTATCCTGCAGAGTTGTGCTAACATGGAGGAGCAGATGATAATTGAGCACAGGGCTATGCAGCGCGCCGATAGCCTTGTTTTCCTAAACCTATGTCTTTCCAGGATCTTGCTACAGTCTGGACATCCCTAATGGACTCCAGCCTTGGGTCAGCCAACAGTCCAAATTTTAGGAGCTTGATAAGGCTGACTCCAAGCAGAAAGATAGCTGTGGGCAGCATTGCTGATGCTTACTCGGGCTTGGCCTCCTCTTTCTTAGACGGGGCTTTGGTTTTCCCAAATCTCCTTCTTGATTCTTGGGTTTGGCTTCTCCTTCTCCTTCCATTTAGCACAATGGTTCTCACATGTGCTTGCTGCAACAGTAGTATCACACACACAGGCTTTGAGGATTCATCCCCAAAGCATCTTTAAGGATGTGGCCCAGAAGCCTGTGTGTTACATGCTTTCCAGGTAGTTGAGTGGCTGCTGAAGTGGAGAATCACCTATTCTAAGATAATAAGAAAGCCTTAGTGTACAAGACCAAGGAAAATCTAGGCCTGTGTTTGCACATGGGTGCATGTGATTTAAGCAGGGTCTGCATATAGAAATAATTATAGGAATACCAGGGTAGGAGCCTAGTGATGTGTGACTATTCTTTAACACCTAATGATGATATAGGTGATGATAATTAATAGCTCTGAGTATATACTGTATGCCCCTTGCCAAGAATTGTGGATATTATTTTATTTCCACAATCATCACATTGAAGTAATGATTCCTATCTCCATCTTATGATAGCTAAAAGTGAGGCCGGAGCAGTTAACTAATTTGCTCAGTTTCACTCAACCAGAAAGTGGCAGAGATCAAATATCAGTACAGGTCTGGTTCTGTCCCTTGAAGGTTAATTTTCTGCTCATGCCCTTGCATTTTGGGGTATGGTCAATTTCACGAACACTTGGGCTGACATGGGTGATACGATGCAATATCAAGCCCCACGGAGAGATGGAGCATGAAGGGCCTTTGTGCTCTTAGGGAGGAACTACTCAATCTTTCCCCCAGGAGAAACTTTAGAAGCACAAACAGAAATGGAGAAAATGGAGTGAACTATTTTACATTTGAAATGTACCCACAAGTGAACCACATTAGGCTGGCCCTGTGCTCCCAGCCTCCTGCGATTGGGGTCATTAAAACAAGGAGCAAAATTGCAAGGGAAAGCTGATAATATTCACCCCAGCTCATTGCAGTGGTCTGCAAGAGGGATAAGGGTCTCTTACAGCCTATCCAGCTCTCTGTGCAGTTTGCTCTGGTTACTAAACCAGAGCAGTAACAATTTCATTTTATGGAGGAGGTGAAAAGAACCTGGGCTGAGATTCAGTAGCCTTCATGAAACCACGTGTGGAAATTCTTTTTAGAATTAACAGAGGCTATTTCTAAGCTTCATCAGTGATGCTTTTGCAGGTTTCTTCGTGGTCCTGAAATTGTGGGTAGGTGAGTGCTTCGGGATTAAAATGTGAACTAGCCTTTTAATTTTATACCAGCTTCCTTTCCCAGCTCACATGCCTTAAGGACTTTTCCTTGGCTATTTTCTCCTTCTGGGTCCAAATATTACAATCTATCTTTGAAAGTATGCCACTTACTCTAAGAAAGAATCTGCGTAACCATAGAGTAAGTCCCAGACCTGCCTATGTGGAGAGCAGTTGTCTGCCTGTCATGTGTCTCACCATTTTCCAGAACTGCACTGGAACCATCTAGCAAGGGACTGTGTTTCCCCACCATTTCTCTCTTCCAATTAGCTTGTAGCCAAGTTCCAATAATATATTAAGCCAAGAGCTTTTCTTGTTAATTTCCCCATAGAAAAGATGTGGCAAAGCTGCAGGGAGACTGAACTTAGCCTACAAACAATGCTGAGCTATGCTGTTCTTCCTTTCAAATAATCAGCTGCTCCCTAGGAGAATAACTTTGTTTAGCATCTGTAACAATGTAGGAGAGTTACAGGAAGTTGAAAACTTTGTGACATTATTAGTCAGGAGAAAGCTACTTCTAGAGTAAGCTTTATGAAGTAACTCTGTACTTAAAATCCAATAAGTATATTAATTTAAAAGATTAATTAATTAATCTTCTTCAGATTCAACTTTTTCATAATCTTCAGTTTAGTACATGATGAGTTAGCACCCATGACTGACCTTTCCACCTCTAGTTTCATACCTTTGTTCAGATGTTCCCTGCCAGACAGACTTGAGCTCTGATCTGCCAGCTAACAGTTCATGATAACAGTTTTGTTTGTATAGCCTTCCATGTTTAACCAACTCCTTGAACAGTTGGTGAATTTTTTGCTTGTTATTCCACAAATATGTATGATAAAATAAGAATAATGATGCTGAAACATGAGCCTCATAAAAGTGGAGATAACATTGGGAATCATTAAGCATATCCCAAAAGGCAACTTGTTAGTCTCAAATGGATGGACACTGGAATTAAAAAGGCAATTGGGTATTCAGTTGTGGGGGAAAAACAGAAATTAAAGGGTAGAAAGGCAACGTTGAATACTTATCATCAGAGATGGTGTTTAAAAAGCTGAGCTATTATGTTTTTGACACTTGGGGAATACATCACTCACCAATCCCATTCCCTTGTAACTTTCCACCAGAATTTCATTTTTCTTACACTGAAGTCACGAATCTGATTAGAATGCAAACTGAGAAATCACTGCGAGGAAATGGTGGTTGCTCCTGTGCCTGCCTTGCACCTTCCTGGCCTGAACGCATATCCTGACCCACTTGATCTTTTCCCATAGAACTTGAACTCAATAAACTGCTGATTGTACTGCTCCTTATCTGTGTGCTACTAATTAAACATTAGTCCTAGAATGGTAGGAGTTTTATTTTTTATTCCTTACTCTAGATCTATCTGTTCCTCAAATTTCTTTTTATTACCTCTTCCTAAAGAAGGCTTTTAAGGTATTTGTGTCCAGCAACATCCCTCCCTGAAAGTTTACTACCACAGAAAAGGTTTTGTTTTTTCACCCGTGATACAGTTTTTACTTCCTTAAGGGACAACATTGGGTCCTGTGAGAATGCACTCTCTGAACTTCATGTCACTGACGTCCCTGGGGCATAGTGGATGCTCAGTATGTTTATGGTGAAATAATTTGATTTATCTAGGATTTCTGTCTTTCAGGAAAGCTGTTAAACATGCACATAAATGTTTGCAGTTTCCACATACTTTTATTTTATTTTCATACAGGGTTTTATTACATAGTTCAGACTCATAGCGATCCTCCTGTCTCAGCCTCCCTAGCTCTGGGATTACATGTGTGCACTACCGTGCCTGGGGCTTCAGGAGTGGCACAGCATGCAGTACTAGGGATCAGACTCAGGACCTTGTGCTGGCTAGCAGGTGTTTATGCTGCTGAGCCAAGGATTTCTCTTTTGCTTTTCATTTTATTTTGTTTGTTGTTGCTCTTTTCCCTTTAAAATGGGGGCTGAATACTTGTTGGCTGACCCAATGATAAGCTTGTGGAGGGATGTCCTCCCATGGCTGCATTCAGTCGTACTTCTTTGAAGGGACTCAGGTCATCCAGGACAGGAAATGTTTTAATACATGGTTTTACTTAAGCCACTGGGCAGTTATCCTCAGTGGGCAGTACATACATAGAAAGCCAATGCACACAGTTACCAACTACTTTAACTGCTAGCATAGACTTTGTCCCCACGTAAGCTGTGGTACTGAAAGCTGTGGCTTGGTGACAGTATATTTCTGGGTCTCAAAGATTCCTTTACCCAAAAAGAATCCAACCCCTGCCACCACATACTCTACAGAGAGAGCATGAAAGCCAAATAGAGGCACTTTAAATTTTCTTAGTATGTTCTGGATTTGCTCAGACTTTCTGGGTTTTCAGATCACAGTCTACTTGGAACCTACTCTGTTCCCTGTTTTAATGCTCTGTTATGACAAGATAAAAGCCAACAGGCTCAGGTCCATTGAGTAAAATAAGAACAGCTATGGTTTTATGCTGTCTTATGAGGCAAAGATAGGAGCGGAGGCAGGGCAGTTGGGGTGTGTCCCTTAAGATACCAGGTACTAAGAAGACCTCTCAGACTAGGGTGGGATCGAGGCTCCCTCATCAGAGGAGGCTCAGTGCCTGAAGGCTGGGCATGCAGTCCCCAGAGAGACTCTGGGAGGAGTAACTATTTGTGTGTGTTCCCAGAAGGGAAAGCATTCCTTCATCGTTTTTCATAGCCTTGTCCTCTATAACCATATTTCAGATGCTAATTTTCTTGGAAGGAGAGATAGTCACACTTGTATTTGTTGTTCTTTTTGATACAGGGTCTTGCTACCCAGTTTAGGCTTATAACGATCCTCCTGTCTCAGCCTCCCCAGCACTGACATTACAGGTGTGTTTCTGGGCTGGCATAATGCACCTAGGGTTCCGGGGCTTATACAGCATGCAGTACCGTGTGCTTGAACCCAGGTGCTTGCACTTGCCAGGCAGGTGTTTAGACTACTGAGCTGTCTCCCCAACTCTCACACTTACTTTTGTACCAACAATTAAAGAAAAATATGAATATTTGCACCAAGAAAATAAATTTAATTAGTCTAAGTGAACATGATAATGACTGCTTCTGATAGTTTTGCTCTTATGGCTGTCATAAAATTCAGTTCTTGAAAATGGAATGTATTGTTATTTCTTTTATTGACTGAGCATGACATGCCTTTGAATTTTTATTTGCTTTGTTGGAACTAATTCTTTGAAAGAAGACCTAAGTATGTCACATGTCCTACCTTGTGGCAATTCTCATTTTAGTCGGATGAGAAATGTCACATCTAGAGCTTTGCCACAGTTCAGTGAACCTGCAGAATTTAGACATTGGCCTGCACTTTTATAACACAAAGCTGTGTGTGCTTCTTAGCCCCCTCGTCTAATTGGTCACTCACCTTAGCATGCACAGAAGTCTGAAGGATGAGCTTCTGGGAAGGTGCTGAAATCACACATTTAAAACTGAAATTTCCAAGTCAATAGGCAATTTACAGGAGACTTATGATGAATGCTTGCAAAACTGAATGCCTCTCCCCATTTATGTTTCTGCATATTTAGGGTTTTGTATCCCAGTTTTCCCAAGCTAAGCAGATGTGTTTCTGTTGACCAGGTTTCTGTGGCTGTGGGTTTAATTTAGTGCAGTACTGAGTGAGTAATTTTAAGGGAATTGTTGGAAATGCACTTTAAAAACAAGGATATTAAATCAAATATTTTGATAACTAAAAATGAGGTATTCTCTCACTTGACTTTCTTTTTAAGGTTGCCATTTGTTATTCTGGAACTGTCTCAGAGTTCTGAGAGAGGTGAGCAGTTCAATATAAAGATCATTGCCGTCCCTTTATTTATTTACTCTTTCATTCACTGCTGTTCATTTGCTCACTGTCACCTGTGCACTGCTCTCCTGTAAGGTGCTAGGGAGACAGGGAAGAATGTGTCTGCATGGTGTAGTACAACAGCTACCTTCAGGGGCAGCGGGGTACACAGTAGTTAAAAGGGAACTAGGTGTCAGCCCCATGTGATGTTGGGTTTGGTTCACTTGTAAGTTGGATTAAACTAGTGACCTCACTGAACTCCTTGAGAATGAAGGGATCTAAATCCATGCCAAGCATAGTGCCTTCTACCTGGCCTTCCTTAGCAGGGGTGGTCCATTCAGAAGATGCACAGAGAGGTTCCAGTGGGAGCATATCCAGGCAGGGTGCCTCAGGGGAGAGAACTAATGTGTGTGCACAACGGAAGATGGGAAGGCTGTGGGACTTGACGTAAATATGCTTTGGGGGATAGAAGGAATATCCATGTGAGTTGAGAACATTATTTTGAAGCTATCTGAGTTTGTTCTACATTGCTGTCTCTGCACTGTTTGATTCTGATTCCTCCCCAGCATTGGTTTCTGTTCCAGAAACACCCCTTGAAGGGTGCCCCTGCTCAAGGGGGTATGGTGGCCAGACATATTGAGCTGTCTGTGCAGAATTCATGGCTCATGCAGGTAGCATTCTTGCTAAATCACCTAGGCTTTAGACTCTAGGGCAGGAGATTCTAGACATATATGTCTTTGTGATGATTAACATGTTTTCAGTGATGACTTCAAGATCTACTTTCTTGGGAGGCAAAGCAACTCTACATGATGGGACTAAGAGCCTTTGAAAATCTACATGTCTCTGAAGGGAAAAAGGCAAGCAAAGGTGGGCTTTGAGAAATGAGGCTGGAAGCTCCTTGGAGGCCAAGACTTTAGCTTCCTCAGCAGTCAGCGCTGGGTGCCCTGCTTGGCAGACACTGGATGAATGAATGAATGAATGAATGGATGGATGGATGAGTGCCTGGCTCACTGGAGCTATGAGCACTAGGCAATGGCGCAGTGCCCGCTATTGTTTTTCCACACCTGGGTGTTTTTGTCTAGGAACAAGGTATGCTTTCTTGTAGAATTTAACCTGAGATTTTGTTTGGCAGTATTTTGAGCTTCTATTCATTTGGAAAAGAAAAGGCATGGTACTTAATTGGTATAATTTTACCTTCATGAATTCAGAAACACAACTTCTGGAATAATGAGTTCCTCTTTTAGAAAGAAATATATTTGCAGAAATGCCAACTCTTGGCTCATTAGGACCATCCTAGCAGGGAGATATATGGCTTTCCCTGGGGCAGGCCCTGCAAGGTTTGGATGCTCTTACATTTTGCAGTCCCTACTGCCCTCAGTGATCCCCACCTCATAAAATTAAGAGTTAATATTTAATGAAAGGACCTTTGAGACTCCCAGTGCCAGAATTGTGCTTACTTGTCACTCTGCACATAATTATAGATGAGTGATTTTTATCATCTTAGAGTCATTATTCCTATTCTCATAAAGAACTCAGCATGTTTGTATAAGTAGGCCACAGGACAGATTGCTAGGTGATGATAGCACTTTCTGGGTACAGATTTGTCTGCATCGTCTCTGGTGAGATTCCAGGTAAACTCTTAGGGCAGAAAGTTTGTATCGAAAATATCTCTTCTGATGTAATTCAAAGTTCCTTTACTCAGAGCTTTTAAAAAGAGATTCCCTTATCAAATCCATCTTGTCAATGTATCTTAAAACTGTCTCATTGATATTTGTACTTCAATAAAACAAAAATTAAAAAAATAAAAAGAGATTCGTTGGCGAGATCCTTGAACCGACTGCCCCTCTTATGCTCTTGGGAGCCAACCTGGGCCTGCCTTCTATTTATGATTGTTTGTGACTGTCTTAGTCCATTTTTGGCTGCTTTAACAAGATGCCTGAGGTTGGTCAGCTTATAAAGGATGGAGATGTGTGATTCAAGCTTCTGGCAGTTGAGACATCCAACAGCATGAGATTAACAAAGGCTTGGCTTCTGGTAAGGACCTTCTCCTTACATCCTAATGTCACCGAACATGAAAGAGCTAACAGTCTAGCTCAAGTCTCTTGGCTACTTCTTATAAAGCTCCTAATTCCATCCTAAGGCTACCACCCTCATGAGCTATCTGATCTGAAGTGCCTCCCAAGAGACTCACCAACAGACACAATTTACATATAAATTTGGGAATCAAGTTTCCAAAATAGGATCTTTTAGGGGACACATTCAATCCATAACAATGTCTTTCTTATCTCCATTCTTACTTCTCTCCAGGTGTTGGAAGGGTTGGTTTCCTGTCCCTGCCTTTTGAGGTTGTTACCTGGCTTCTTTATCTAACTTCCAGGCAGTAATCTGATGAGAAGGAATTTCCTGGGTGGATCTGGGATCACCTTTCTCTTCTTGCTTCAAATCAGGGGGAGGAGTCTGGCTGCTTCTTCTGGGCCTTAGTGCTGGGAGCTTGCTTCTCCTGTGTTTGTTATGACATAGATGGCTTATCCTTTGGATATAGCTGAGTCATCTAACTTGTCCGAATCACCTATGAAACTTAAAGAAGAATAGTCTTCCAGGAAGAATTTAATGAGTGGCATCATTGCTCTTTTACTCAATTCCTGAATTTCCATGATTCCAGTATTTGTTAACTTGAAAACAAAAATAAATTTCTCAGTTTTGTAAATTATTATTTTGAGGCAGAACAAAATAGGAGAGCTGTTATATAGTGGGCCCTTGATTGGTTGACTTGTATCATCCAGAAATATGTGTTAGGGCTGGATTTGGATGTCTCCTCTGTGCGGCACATGACACATGATATGGTCAGCCTCAGAGTCTGTATTCTACTTTGAGTCTCTTGTAAAAGGTCCTGTTCTTTGCACATGTTGTATCCTACCCTAAACTCACTCGACTAGAAGTCAGGAGCAAGCTTCTAGATTCTACTTTGCCACTGATAAGCCATGTCAATAAACAATCAGATCCCTCTGACTCAAAGATGGGAAAGGTGCACACAAAGGACCAGGGTTTTATGTTCAGCTCTGATTAGTTAGAGATGGATCTGTGGTCTCAGTAGGGCAGAACTCTGTGGCCAGTTGGCTACCTCTGTCATAGGTCTGAAAGAGGGTGTAATGGTGTGGTCACATGATGTCAGTGGTCTGTCACCTTCTGATCTTCTATACCTAAAGAGTGACATAGAAACAGGTATATTGTAAGTGAAGCAGCAGAATAGAGGGGACAGGAGTTGGTTGGGGAAATACAGACTGATATCTATTACAGCTCTACTACTTACTTGTTATAAGACCTTGGGTAAGTTACTTATTATCTTTACATTATAGTTTTACAGCAAAAGGAGAATGCTGTGGTCCTTACCTTTTCAGATTTCTGTGAGGATGGGAGCCACACATTTAAAGTATTTTTCATAGTAGATGATCAATAAAATGCAACTGAGCTATTAATCCTAAGGAAGAAGTGTGGTTATCACTTCCTTCGGTAAAAGTGACTGTCCTTGCAATGCAGCTTTTGATTTGGAACCACAGTGTCATGTGCTGACATTATGAAGATAAATGACAACCTCAAAACAGTACTTGAGGTGTAGTGCAGACCATCCCTGTATGGAAATCCCATCTGTAGAACAGCAGAGCATTTGACCTAGAAGGGCTCCAGTTCTCATTTTATAAAAGGGAAGTTGAGGCTGTGATGTGGGAGTGCTTGTTCAGTCTTACTGGGTGAAGTGGAGGTAGGGTGGGGCCTGCAGTTGGGTTTTCATACATCTTGGATCTGAGTGTCTCTTTCCCTGATGGGAAATTTGCCCACCTTGGGGACCTTTGCAGGGAGGAGATGAGGCTCTGTGTGATGACACTCACTGCTCCTACGACCCCTGGCTCAGGGGAGCGATTTAGTTGCAAGTGAACTACTGCTTTGTAGTCACTGGAAGCATATTTATTCATTCATTATGTTTGAGAAGAGCCTCCAGTAGTGCAAAGAAATGCTTTAGTCAACAGAGTTCTGTTTTCTTTGTTGATTTACCCTGACTCCCAGTGGCTTCCCTTGCCTCTTTGTGTTTTCTCTGTTCTTGATATTCAGTCTGTACTCTCCAGTCTTTTATGTCCCACTGGGCATTCAAAATTCTGCCTTTGAACATACCACCCTGACCCCACACTCCAATTCCTGTCTCCAGGTCCCCAGAGTCCTGCATAAGGCCAACTTTCAGAACTTTCACCTGCTCTTGTCATGCCACTCCTCACCAGGCTGCATTCTCCAGGCGTAGGTATTTGCTGTATCCCTCTCTTCATGGAATGGAGTGGCTTTGCATTGCAATTTTCTACTTATCCTGAAAGGCAGCTCTTGGGTCACCTCTTAGGCCTTTAGGAATGGTGGCCTTGCAAACCTCCCCCCCTGACTCTTGGACGTAGAATAGGGTGGAGTTTTGATTTCTGTTTTTGGTTTTCTTTTGTGCTTACTAATATAGTACCTGGTCCTTGGAGGAAAGGCTGCTGTATTATACATTCTTTTTTCTATACCAAGCATTCAATAAATATTTGCCTTTCTGGCTGAATGAACCATAGCAGGCAATGATCATTGCATGCTTGCTATATGTCCAGCATTGTGCTGGGATGCTTATGAATAGCCTAGTCATTATTTTGAGGTCCTTGTGCAGAAATGGCATTTATGTCACCATCTGAGAACTGAGAAAACTGAGGCCTGAAAGAATTTTTTTTTTTTTTAACTGAGGTTTAGGGTAAAATTTTATTGGAAAGAAAAGCTTCTGTCAGAGAGGGACAGAAGGGGCACCTGAGCGGGTTGCCCAAGAATTTTTTTTTTTAAACTATACATTGTTGGTGTCAGGATTTGAAGGTGGATCAAACCATAATTGATCTGTTGCTTCTGATGCTATGATAAATGAAAGTCACAAATGGTGACATCTTTCCTAAACCTGTTGTCCAGTCTCCTCCTTGGCTTGAGTCCTTCCTCTCATTTAGGGTCACTTCAGTCACCACTGCCCCTGCCCCACAAGCCCTGTGGCTATCACTCCAGAGCATCACTCTTTGGTAGGGTTCCATTTGTTGATGCGCCATCTTTTCATTGTACCTTGCACTGTGATGTGTTTAAACCCCCATCTCTATCTATCTAGAATAGGGAATTAAATGTTCTGAAGGATGTCTAATAGTCTAATATCTGATCATAAATCTACAAAATGAACCTTCATGCATCAGATCAGAAATGGACAGTTACATGAAAAGATACCTTATATTTTCCAGATTTATAAAATGTTACAAACTAAGGGTTTTTTAAAGCTTTCTAATAAAAATTCCCATACTAGGGGAACATAGGCCCTATTTTGGAGGTTTAGGGGTCTGATTTGAAGTAGTTTTCTACAAGTTTCACATTTCTCTGCAGTCTCAGGCCTCATCTTAAAAATTCATGCATATTTTGGATTCTCCTCTTTATATCCACACTTGCTCTGGTGACCAGGGAAGTGCTCTCATCACTGCTCTTAGAATTCTCCTTGTAAGTAAGATGCAGTTGATGTCCTGAACTCTTTGTGCTTGAGGCCCCCAAAGAGCATGAGTCTTTTCCCTTGGCTGTTCTAAAGCCCAGGTTTTGGTGGTGAGCTGGTTCATTGATGGAATAGGGATTTTTTGTTTTTTAGTTTTTTTTTTTGTTTGTTTGTTTTTTTTTTTTTTTTTTACAGGTTTCACTATGCAGCCCACATTCGTAGTGATCCTCCTGCTTTCTGCCTCCCTAGGGCTGGGATTATAGGTGCGCGCCACCACGCCCAGACTCCATCGCTGGCTCAGCGCACCCGAAGGCAGGACTGGCACCGCATGCGGAGCTAGGAACTGAGCCCTAGCCGCAGCGCTTACCTAAGCAGTCTACTGAGCTATACCGCTGGCCCTGAAATAGGGATTTTTAAAAGACGATGTGCTTCTTTGGCAAGTGGAAACCAGGTCCTTAACATGACACTAGCATCACCATATCTGCTTTCTGTATACATTGTGTCAGCTTTTTCTTTACTAGTACAAGATGCTCTGTACACATAATTTCAGGGAGGACAAGTTTAATTTGGCTCTTGGTTCCAGAGGATCCACTACAGTCCACCCATTCCATCACAGAGCTATAGAGGAAAGGTGTGGCAGAGCAAAGTTCATTTCATGGTGTCAGCTGGTGGGCGCTTGGAGGTAAAGCCTGGCAACAGCACCAGATAGGGGAGGAAACAGCAGAAAACATCCCCAAGGCCCTGTCTCCAGGACCCACCCACGCACACCCAGCAGTGTGCTTTACTCAACTTAAGGCAGATTCTCAAGTCTTTCAATTTGATCCTCAGCTTAGTTGCAACAAAAGTAGAAAGAGCTTCTTCTTAGGACTCAGATAAGAAAGCTTGGTTCTTGATACACAGGAAATGCTCAGAGGTGTTGTTTTCTTCTGCTGAAACTGGAGACCTTGGCTCTCATCCCACCCCAGCCAGTATTTATGCAGTGCGTTTGGTGGGTAAGACTTCATCTTTTACTTGTATGGATTGTGACATATGTTCATACTTAAGGCCAAGTGCTCTTTGGCCTGTATCCAGTTAAAAAATAAATACCAATTTGTCCTTGAAATGGATAGATTGAACTTTTTAAATTTAAAATGGGTCCACTGTATTTCCTTTGGGAATAAGATTTGTTAATTAAAACATCTATTTTACACAAATGAATATTCTTACAATAGAGTGTTCATAATTTAATATGCTGCGAATTCTGCCTCATATTGCCTCTGCTTATTTAGATACGCATTTCCTTCAGAATTCAGTTCCTCAATGCTTTGTGGCCACCTCCAGCCTCCTTCAACTTCCATCATCTCTTCTCTCTTATATTCTGACACGGGAGCTTGGGGTGTGAGGTGTTTATTGTTTCTGTTTATCTTTTTATGACTCAGTCTTATTATTTATTCTAATTGGTTTGAGGATGTAGACCGCAGCTATCAATAAGTGCTTATTCATTCAACCATTTGACACTTTTTGTTATTGAATAATTGAAATGTTCCAAAAGTCTACTAGATTGTTGACAAATAACAAAGCACATAAATATTCACTCTCCATGAATAATGAAGCCACATGCATCCTCAAGGGCATGCTCTGTCCTGTGGAAGCAGCGTAACCTCTTGTGCCAGGTGGCTTTGGTTGAGTTTAGGCAGCAGTGTTGTGGTGGGGTCTCCTCCTGACTCACATGAACCAGGACTTCACTCTGGCACTTCCGCTCACCAGCACTGTAACCTAAGGCCTCCCCTCTCTTTTGATTCTCATTTATAAAAATAAGAATGAAGATAACTTTTTATAGATGGGAAAGTATTATACTAACCCAATTTCTGATCCCTATCAGTATATAGTAATAGTTTGTTAACTATTTACCAGTATGTGGAAGTATCTGCACCCCCACTATGTTATAGGTCATGGGCTAAGTGATATTATGGCACCCATGAAGGAATGCAATGATGAAAAGGCCATGTATGGACTTTAAAGAACTCGTGCAAGAGTCCTAGGGCTGACATAATGGAATGTACACACAAATGGTGCACACTGAACATGTGAAGGTTTTGCTGTTATTGTTGCTCTGCACTGACTATTGGTGCTATTCTTCTTTTAACTTTTTAATCTTTTTAGTAGTAGACAGTTGCAGTACATGATGATCACATTTTTATGTGGAGTTGGTGCACAGACATAATACTCTACATTGTAATTCTGTTTTCATCTCTTCCCCTCACCTTCCTCCTGCCTTGCCCCAGTACTTGGTCTTCCTCCCCTTTGCAAAAGACTCATCTCTGTATTTCTTATTATCCTTTTATATGTTATATATATATATATATATTTCATGTTTCCCATATAAGAGAAACTATACCATATTTAAGCTTGTGTGTCTCTTGTGTTCACTCAACACTGTGTTCTCAAGGTGCATCCACTTTCCTACAAATGACGCAAGTGCAGCCCTCTCTATGGCAGAGCAATACTCCACTGTGTTCAAATACCACATTTTCTTTAACCATTCATCTGTTGATGACATATAGTCCTCTTCCCTGTTCTTGCTCTAACAATAGAATGAATCACAAGGTCTGCATAAGATTTGCATCTGGCAACCTGCTCCATCCACCACAGAGGAAACACAGGTCACCATTGCGCCCTCTCTCCCAGACCAAGCCACTCTCCTGGATGTATGTTATACTCTTCTATTAGCACCTCATTCAAACTCTAGCAAGCAAGCCCTGTTACCCCTCTCCAGGGATGGGGAGCCCTAGGCCCATCAAGATTGCTAATTTACACCAGGGCATAAGGTTAGTGAGTAGCAAAGACCAAGTACCCTGATTTCTATTCTAGAAGTTATATGAATGTGGTGGTCAGGAGCAGGTGCTCTTTATGTCACCCACTTATGGGCCATGGCTTCGGTTTCAATTTTTTCTCTTGTACATGGATAATAAGAACTCTTAGTTGATAAGGGTTTGTCTGAGATGAAGTGCTTAATGATTCCATAAAGAGCTTGGCTCCTGAGTCTGGAAATCTGAGCCTTTGCTGATGTTGCTTTCAGTGCAGTCACCATGGAGATGCCCTGGGAATGAGATCTGTTTTGGCCTCCGCGTGCTTGCTGCGTGGCTTGGATGAGTTACTTTCTTCCTTTAAGTTTCAGCTTCCTTATCAGCGGGGATAGTCACAGTGAGCTTACATAATCCAAACAAATATTTGGTGCAGGTTAGTTGGCAGTATGATTGCAGAGAGATTAGTGACTTAATTTTGCTTCTTCCTTCTTTCTCCTTCATCAAGAAGAAAAAAAAAAGCCTGTGTCCGTGTGCCTCAGATTGGCACATTTCTGCTGTCCAACTACTGTATCACTGGGCTTTCTTCTTCCTGAAATGACCCATATGGGCCGCTGAGGCCTCTGCAGTGCACTAAAAGTGGAGCTCATTGCCTCCACTGCCTCAGATTTGGCTCAGTGCATGCACCCTGGACAGCAGCAGCCCGAGTCTGGGGCACAGGCAGAGCGCAGGCTGCAGATGCCTCTCTCTGCCCCTTTACAGCATTCTCCGGCTCTGCATTCACTAGAGACTGATGTTTGTGTGCAGGAAGACTGAACCTCTGACCCTGGCTACTAAAAAGAAGCTCAGCCTGAGGTGAAGCAGGTCTGGCAACAACAGAAGTAACAACAATAAAAAAATACAAATTCAGGAGATTTTGGAAATGCTACCAAAGGGCTATGGCTCCTTGCCTCTGGTCTAGGGCTCCTAGATTAGCATGGACTGAAGAAATATCTGTACAGTTCTTATCTGACCAAAATGAGATCGTTAACCAGGCACCATGCAAGCACTTCTGGCCAAGGTTGGTGCATCGTGCCTGTTGCCTGATTCTGTCACAGCCAAATCTATGGTGCCTGGCACAAAGTATGTGTTTAGTGTAAGTTTGTTGAGCGAATAAAATGAATCCTGGAAATTGTGGCTTGAGGGATCTAAGAATTATATCATGGTTTTGTTAGCTGCATTACACATACTTATATGCTAGCTGCTATGCTAAGTACTTCGTATGAGCTATCACAGCCTCTTAGTCTGAGATTTAAAACAAAGCAGAAGAGCTTTGCTGTGTCTGTTCTCATGCATGGCCCACACTCAGAACAGAAGATTCACCTAGCAGTGTGCACTTTTCTTCCCACTGAGTTTGCCCACGGACAGTATCTGAGTGCCCTACAACTTAGTTCAATTCTAGCACCGCCTCCTAGAGTTATTCACATCCCACAAGTAGCATCAGTGACAACCCTTGCACAGCCTGAGTGCCCAAACTGCAACACAGAACCTGTTTATTGGTCACAAAGTGCGAACACTGCAGTGAAAACTGAATACCGAGATTTAAGTCTGGATAAAAGCAACCCATACATCAGCATCTTATTTATTTATTTGGTACATGGGTCTCACTATGTCTTGCTGTGTAGGTCAGACTCATAGTGATCCTCTTGTTTTAGCCTCCCCAGGGCTGAGATCATAGGCCTGTGCCACCACGTCCAGTTTCACTGGCATGGTATGTCTGGGGTGGGGATGGTGCAGCATGTGATGGACTAGGGATTGAACCCAGGTCTTTGTGCTTGCCCGGCAGGTGCTTAGATTGCTGAGCTATCTCCCTTGCCAACAACTTTTGTCTTAAAGAAGAAAACACGAGTCTCATAGATTCACCACCACCGGGTTAAGTGCTCAGTTCTCCACTTTTGACACCAAGCATAAGCCCTGGGTTTTGACTAGCTGGCATTAAATTGGAGTTCTCAAGAGCCTCTTTTCAAGTTTTATTAATTTGGCAGGGAAGCTCACAGAATTCATGGAATCACGTGGTTCTCATGAATCTATTTATTATAAGAGACATTATGAAGAGTGCAGATAAACGATAGGGTGGCAGAGAAATCCAAAGGGACCCTGAGCTTCCTATGGGAAGCTAAGTCTTCCTATGTCTCTGGACACCCTGCCCTCCGTGAGCCTCCATGTGTTCAATAGTCTTGCAGCTATTAGAAATCTTTCCTTCTGGGTTTTGAAGAGGCTTAATTAAATGGGTGTGTTTGATTACATTATTGACCTTTGATGAGGGTCTGAGATTGGAGATGGAACTAAAAGTCCTTAGTCTTTGGTCCCTCAGGTGATCAGCTTCCATCCCAGAGATCCCTGGTTGGCCCAGACCCTGAATTCCAGGGATTTTGGCAACCTTTCCATCAATCAAGTTCAAAGATCAAACATTAGAATGAGATTCTCCTAGCACGCCCATGTGTAAGAATTTCATGCATGCTCTACCTTAGAAACCAGAGACAGAGACCAACACTTTTCTTACTGTGTCATAAAACCAACCACAGTTCATGAGCATCCCTTCTCTTGATGTTGATAGCATTCTTCCAATTTCACCTCTGCTAGCCCAAAACCTCTGAAGTGCTTATGAGTTGCTTTGTGGCAGATTTAAGGGGTAGCTAAGATAGAAATCTGAGATGTATTTGACTCCAGAGATGTGCTGCTTCACTCATGTGAAAACATACTCAGAGTAACAGGGCTAGAGTGTAGAGGTGCAGTCTCTTTACTTCTCTGAGCCTCTGTTTCTTTGTCTTCAAGGGATGAGCATTAGGACAGATGATTTTGACAATCACTTTGAGTCATCACATTCCATCTTCTTTCTCTGTGGGCAGCAGGCTTGGTAGGACTGAGTATAGACCTGAGTTTATCTTGCTGTTATTGATATTTTGGCCTCTGAGAATGAGAACTGTGCTCCCATATTGCTTTAACTCATTAGAGAAAATCACAGTTAAATGACTTCTGGGCAGAGAACTAGGGGAATGAACAGCATTAGAATTAACCCCAGCAGGGCCTGGGAGATGGCTCAGTGGAATAAGCGCTTCCCTGGCAAGCGCAAGGGCCTGAGTTCAATCCCCAGTTCCACCAAAAAAAAAAAAAAAAAAAAAAGAACCCCAGCAACCCCAGTCCTAGTGTTCAGGCCAAGCTTATTGGTAATTTTAAGTCTAGATATCTCCTTTCTGTATTTGGCACAAAGCAGGACTGGGGACAATGTGGAACACAAAGCTAGAAAATGAAAGCTGCAAAAGGGAAAGCTAGGAAAGCCGCCTCTTCTTCCCCACAGGTGCTCCTGTGTGTCTTGTCTGGTGACTGGGTTTTCTACAGAATGACAGTGCAGGGGCCCACTAAGCCTTCCTAGGGAAGGTTCACCTGTAATTCTCCAGGTACTCCTGATCTCAGATTGGGTGTGTGACCTGTGTTGTGAATGAATCTTTTATTTACAGTCTTCTCTGGCAGTTCCTTGAGTTAGTAAAAAGTGTTGCCAGAAGGCTCTAAAGAATAAAAAGAAATGACTCTTAAAACTAACTTTTCTCAGCCATCTCAAAAGTTAGATCGTGTGATTCATTCTTCTCCAAAGACTAGCATGTTGTATTGCTTTGGGAGGTCTCAAGGAAAATAGTTTATCCAGTTGTGGCCTGGGAAATATTCAAATAGATTGGAGCTGATTCTTCTTTAATCCCATTTCCAGTGTTTCTTTGAGGTGACTTTGTCACAAACTTGGTCCCATTTCTTTTGTCTGTCATATGGGAGAGGGAAAGGGCAAGGTTGTACAAGCACATCTGTGGCAGAAGGGATGCAGGCAGACCAGGGAAGCAAATTGGAACTCATTTAACCCATTTTACACAAGTGACATCTTCCCACCAGTTTGCTCAATTGTCCCATGTGCAGCATGATGCAAGTGTCATCCCATGATTCTATAGAACCGGCAATGCACAGAGAAGAAACAGTGCTTCCTCGGGATCATAGGTTTGGTCCAAGGTCTTTCTTTTCCTGGCTTTGTAATGAGAAATCAAGATCAAATCTAGTTGTGTTGGCAAATACACAAGTTTGAAAAGGCTACAATGGGGCACTGAATGCACTAAAAGTGCTGGCATCTTAATGCCCATAAACATAAATATGGATTTATTGCCTTCAGTGTTTTTGAACAGTTTTCTTTCCCTGGGTTTCTGGTGGTTTTGCATTTGTACACAAAACATTTTATGTGCAACTTTTAAAATTTGATTCCAGTAACCATACGTTAATTGGTTACTGGGTAAATCTGTTGTTCACCTTCTAATACAAAATAACTTTCTGGCCCTTCTCAGGCTGAAGGATTGGCTTCTTGCTTTGTGTCCTATTTGCCTGACATGAAAACCGAATTCTCAGGAGACCCATAATGGAAGCAAAATACAGTCAAGCAATATGTGGTTAGTCTGATTCAATCAAGCCGGATGCCTTCTCATCTGTCACATAAGCCACTCCTGAGGTTCTTGGCTCCAGAAATCATTATGAAAATGGTTTCACATTTGCTGCCAATGGCGGTGTTTGCTTCCAACTTCGGGAAGGATATTTACAGTGTTTCTATCAGTTTGAGTCATATCAGAGTGAAATCAAACTACCTCTACATCTAACTTATGCTGTGAAGCAATTCATTTATAGCGCGCAGGTCATGCAGTTCCAGCTCTGATGTGGCCTGGTTATTTAAGGCTTTGGCAACCTTAATAGCTTTGAATTACCTAATGGAAAAATACATTTTGGAAATAGGAAATAGTAAACACTCTTTGCAAGTAATTCCTACTGCGGTGTGGGATTTCTTATTGAAAGGGGAAAAAAATCACTGCTGCCCATTTTGGGGGAACACATATAAAATATTTTAAAAAGTGGTTTATCAGATTGAAGGAGGAAATAACATTTATTGAGAGTGCTCTTCAGATTCTCACAATCCTGTGACACAAGCTTTATTATCCCTGCTCCACAAATGAGGAAATAGAGGTCAGGAAGGGCAGTGAGACTTGCTAACCAAGCACACAAATACTTGCTAACCAACCTGTATTCAGATGTGGACAGAGCTCACTCGGTGTCCTTTGCACCTCCCTCTGTCCCATGAAGCTTGAATTCTATTGAGTTTAATTGCCAGTGCTAACATAAAAAAATCTTGGATGTCATGGTCTTTTTTTAGAAGAAAATAGGATTGTGCACAGCTCAGGGTCCCTCCTATCTATGAGTTGTTTGACTTCCTTCTCTAGCTTCATCTTCTAGTCTATAAAAACGAGAGTAATATCTCCAGGTTCACATGGCTATCCAGGTTCGTAATATTGGGGTGGGACGAAAGTTGTGGACCTCAGAGCCTCTCCAGAGCTCTGTTCCTTCCAGCCGCCAAAGAGAAATCTGTAATCTCCAGCTTCGTTTTTTTCCTTCTGCTTTTTCCTTGCAAATTGGGAAAATGTATTTTTCTGCCCAGGAGAGAGGTTAATCCAAATAATTAAGGTCAAGAAAAAAAATACAGATTAGGAGAGGAGGGGGGACTCTTGCGCAGTGAGGCTGGCTCTTCTGTGGGGGTTAGGAGTGTGCGGAGGGGTGGGCTATGGTCTGTGCTCCTGGGGATTATGTAGCTAAACTTCCCAGTGTCTTTTGGGGCAGTAGCATATGAAATTCCTGTGTTTTTAAAATGAAGAGGTATGCTGAGAATTAAACCATGCGGGGTTTTGAATGCATGAAAATTGACTAAAACAATAATCAGTGATAGAGATGAATCAGCGTTTGTGGCACCTATGCCAGAGAGATAGTGCTTGTCCTTTGAGTGTATTCTGTCATTTAACCCACAAACAACCTCAGAGGTCTAGCATGTGCTGGTTCCAGAGCCCTTTGCTTTGTCTCTGAGTTGCAAAGCAAGGCAGCTCCCTTCTTTTCCTCTGCTCCTGTAGGAGGATATAGTAGCCCACGGGTGACTGAGCAGGGAATACAGGTGACTTGCTGTTTTCTAGAGGTAAAATAAATGCAGCCCTAGGATAGGCCTGAATGAAGTGGTGCCACCAAGGCCTATACCTCTTTCTTGATAGTTAAAAAAGTGATTGAAACATTGTGAAGGAACTACAGAAGCATCTGCAAATCATTTCCATATTTCTCATACATCATGCTAAATCAGGTATGCTGGCCCTAGAGTATGGGTCGGAATACCTCCAACTGTAGCCCGGTTGCACAGCTTCCCCCAGGGGAAAGGCTCCCCTCCATTGACTGCTTCAGGCCTGCAAGGTTATATCCTGGGTAGCTTGGATTGCCAGTGATATAAGCAGAATAACAGTGCTGGCTGGTGACAGACATGGCAAAAAATCATTAGGAAGGCCACTCAGGATCCCAACCAGGACCCCAGAGAATGTGGGAAAGACCAAAGACTGGATCTGGGACATCCATGTTACCAATGGCAAGGAACTGTGTTTCTAAATCTATTTATATTCAGGCACAAGTATGACATACTTTCATATTCTAGACAGACTGATGGGGTCCAGGGTTTAGCACAAGGCTTCTGAAATTACCTGCTGGGCTCAAATCTGGGCTATATCACTCACCAGTTGTGTGTCTGTCAAATTCTTTAATCTCTCTAGTTCTCAGTTTCTATGATTGTAAAGTGAGGTTAACAGTCCTATATTTTATTTATTTATTTTAATGTATTTGGTTTTTGCACAGTCTCACTATGTAGCTCAGACTCATACTGATCCTCCTGTTTTCAGCCTCCCCAGAACTGGGATTACAGGCATATGCCGCTATGCCTGGTCTCTGTACCAAGCTCAGACTGCCCTGGGCTGGGGCTGGTGCAGCATGTCCCAGCGCTTGCCTAAGAGACTTTAGTCCATTGAGCTATCTCACTGGCCCCAGTCCTATTTTCATCTCATTTTAAGATTCAGTAAAGTCGCCTATATATAATGTATATGAGGTTACCTGCCATATAGTTAAAGAATTAATAAATGTCAGCTCTGATGATATTTGTGTGAAGTTTCTCCTGTTTATTAATTAAGCTGGCTATAATATATTAAAAGCAAATTTAAATCAGTTGACTTACATTAGCATTTCCTGAATCCATCTACCAACTTGCATCTTGCCACAGCCCCAAGAAGCAGTTGTGTAGGACAGGTGAGGCAACAGACAGAGCATGGCAAGTTACTTGCCTTCTGTGCCCCAGATGGCAGAGCTGAGTCTAGCTGAGTCTTAGCCCAGGACTTTCCCTCTCTGCTCTGTTCATCACTAAAATAATTTCTCCCCATGGACTTCTGCATTTTGTAAGGATCTCTCTGTAGCAGGAAGACCTGTGCAAGGTGATACAGCCCCTCCAGGAAAATGCCTGGTATGTGTGACTTGGGAGGCCAGAGCCCTGGTGATGGGAAGGTTCTACCATTGAACGGAATTCTCAGGCCACTCTCAGACTTCGTATTTGTGCTCTTGAAGAAGGTAGGATAGGGAGACACTGGCCAAGAACCACTTTAATTAACCTATCCCTGAAAGTGTTCTGCTACAGGGCTTTTGCTGGCCTGGCCTGGCTGTCTTCGATATTCAGGAAGTACAGCTAGGGGTTCTGTTGGAAAAATTGCAAATGATGATAGTGCAGTGTTACCTTTTAGTTCCTGTGCTGCACAGTAGTGTGAGTGCTACCTGTGTGTTTTCTGGTCTCACTGTTTACACCTCCAGCCTTTGCTGCTTGCAGGGTATTTGGTCTTGACCACTGTGCATTGGCTTCACTTTACATCTTCACATGTTCTCACTTAAACTAGGGCTGCGGTAATAACTCACTAAATTAATGTCTGCAGAATGCTTGCACCTGTGCTGGGCACGTGTGGGTGCCATGGGAAGCATAACAAGGTATTAGTTTTTCCTTTTACTTGTCTCTTTTGTTCCTAGCGACCAGCCCTGACTTGCCTGGCACAGAACTGGGACTCAGTCTATGCCAGGAACAACTAAGAGATGTTGTTTTGCCTTCAGCAGAGACTGTGACTTGATCTTGCATTTTCTCAAGAGCTGCAGCTCAGAAGCCATGGTGCAGAGGCTGAGGAGCCAGGGACACTGGCAAATGCAGCAGCAGCAGGGCGAGCCACGGCACACCTAGTACACAGGCCTGCTGTGCCCTCTGCTGCCACCCCACTGGATGATTCCTGTCTACAGAAAGCCAGCAGTACAAGCTTTTCCTCTCAGAGTCATGGAGGTGAAAGCCACATGCCAGGCTGTGTCATCTAATCTGTCATTTCCTGGGAACCACTGACTAGACCTTGCTTGAATACTCTTGGGCACAGGGAACTCACTACTTAAAGGGGAGACAGCTTTTATGAGGAGAATGAATTTCCTGTACATAGATGTAATTGGCTAATTCATACTTTGCACTCATGGTTTTCTTATTTATTCTGAAACCAAGCAGGAAAAATGTGCAAATCTGACTATACCCAATAACATTCAAGTGGCTCGCTCTTACCAAGTTCTGTGCCAAATTCTGTGATATGTACAGGTAATGCAAAAGTCAGTGTGAAAGATATTGCCCCAATCAGACCTCTGAATGTATAGGCAGAAGACAAACATAAGCAGGAAAAAGTATCACAGAGCATAGGAAAATTGGTGGAAAGAACAAATAGGGTGCTGTAATCAAGAACAGATTATCGTCTTTGCTGTAGCTGGGATCATTCCTTCTTAGGAGGAAATGTTTTCAGTGCATCTTATTGAAAAGGAGGGAGCCAATCAAGCTCAGGGCAGGAGGAGTGACATTTCCTGTAGAAGATGGTAGGAGAGATTAATTCTGTAGACATTAATATATTGAGTTATCACCACAGCCCCACAAGAAAAGCTCTTTCTGCTGCCATAAGGTAAGAACATGAAGATGTAAAGTGAAGTTGATACACAATGGTCAAGACCAACTCGTGCATGGCTATAAGGTGCAATAGGCTATGTACAGTTGCGGAGCAGCGGTGGGTTGGTGGGTGTTCTGGAGTATTCTGACAGAGGGGACAGAAGTAGAATGTGAGGTTCTTAGAGCTGGCATACACCTGCTGGGTTCTGTGGTTTACTGACTAGGCCGTGAATCCATTAAATTGTTTTTAGTCTAGGTATAACCTGAATTTGGCAGAGGAAGAGAGTGCCCTGAGACTAGAGCAGAAAGAATAGTTGGAAAGCTAGTTGTAATATTGCTCATGAGCAGAGGATTTGGCACTGTAAGAAGAAGGATTTGGGTATCTTGCAAAGGCAAAATCTGAGGTAAGATGATACGTTCCACGAGAGAAGGAGAGGAAAAGTGGAAATTTAGGGCGCTCCTGAGCATCCTCAGTTTACCGAGGTACAAGATTGATGCGTTTTCCTTCTGTCACTCAGTGGTTTTGTTTTTCTATCAAAACTGAGTTCCTCCTGGGAGGACAGTGCTTCTCCCAAGCGCAGAGGAAGAATGCATGAAGGCTTTTTAAGTTTTATTCAGTTCACTTTATAAATCTCTCTGCTAGTTTGTAGCCTGTTGCATTTCTGGATGGGTATTACTAATAATATTCAGAATAGCATTTAACTAATATTATTGTCTAATGGTTAGCGAGACAGTGCTTAAATATCTGCAGGTGTGATAGTAATTGATGGCTCATAACAGAACAAGAGTCAGGGGTAGTTCTTTCCATTTTACAAAGGAGAAAAAACAAGGCTTGAGTTGGCTGAGCCACCAGCTCTGGATCATGAAACAAATACATAATGTAAGACTTAAATCCAAATCTGAAAGAATCTAAGACCCATGCTTTTCCCTTCTATGCAGGTTTTTTTCAGTCTTTTCACCCTTCAATAGAATTTTACTTCTTCCTCCTTTTGCAAGAGGCAGACATTATTAATCCACATTACTTGAGAGGGATTTTCTGCAATGTCCCTCCAATTAGCCTGATTAATTTATGAAGAAGAGACCATTGTATGAGAGGGGCCTTGTTTCTGATCTCAGTAGTTCCTTGTTTACACATGAAACATGAGAAAGTACCCTAGAGATCAAAAAGTTGTAAGCCAGGTAGAGTAAATAGCTTCTGTTGATGACTTGGTGAGATACTTTAAATTCATTTACAAAGCATATATAAAGTTCTTAAGGATTTGAGAGAGAAAATGATTTTCCTCATTTAGCTAAAGTGTGCATTGCCTTTCAGGTAAATATGATAATGCTTTCATAAAGGAAAAACTGTGTAAATAGCAGTAATCACAAGGAAATCATATACTGAGCGTCAGTAATGAAACAGCTCTCCACAGGGCTTTCCCAGGGAGTTAACAGTAAAATTCTCAGGCTCAGAATATCTTCATTGCCCTTTGATTTCAGGAGATTAAGTTCCTGCCTTTTGCTTTGCCACCTTGATTTTGCAAAATGTCCTCATCCCAGGTGGATAGTGAGATTAAAGTGCTCCTGAACCTCATCAGAGAAGGTATCAGATCGGGCGTCACTTTTCCTTTGATGAGGAGGCTGAACCATCATATTGGGGCACACCAAATTGTCTCTCTGACTGTCAGTGGCAGAAAAGTGGTCCAAGTTCATTAGCTATGTCTGTGGTATCAGTTACTCCATCTAGGGCTTTGCAAGACAGATTGGCATTAGTTATTTGTTAAGCCAAAGTAATCATTAGCTTAAACCATAAAAGTTTCTTATGGGTAATGTACTAATTAAGCATAAAATGGTTTGAAAAAGCTTAACTATCATCATTTCTTAGAATAACTCAAACCTTGGCTAAGAAGGTTGACTTTCACCTTTGTGCAAAAAGCAATCAACATTTAATTAGTGGAGTACTTTGATTTGTTGATTAGAGCACATCAAGGACCTGAATATGTATGATGTTCTTAAAGCAACATATTCAGATCTGCGATCACTTTCCTGAAGCTGCATGTCCAGTGAGTTTAAAAGGCTCACAATGAATATGGATGCTAGTGATTATTTATAGAATAACTTTTCTATTCCCATCCTTAGCCTTTACAAAGTTATTTTTGAGTTTACTGTGACCTGATTTTTAATTCTAGGAGAAGAATGTCTTGCTGCTATTTTCCTTTTCAAAGTCTGAGTAACTGAAATGAAGGAGACTTTTCAGCCTATGAGCATCTAACTAACTCATTTACAAACTGAGAGAATGATTTTTTGAGCTCAAAAAAGCCTCTAAGTGCTATTCAACACAATTTTTAAAAAATGTATTGGCTGTCCTGGAGGTATTTATATTTGCAGGGAACAGTAAGAAATTAATGTGTCATGTGCATTTGTATATGGATATTCTTGTATACATCTATATCAGGATGCATAAAATCTGGTCTCAAGTGAACTTGAATGCCAGCTTGTTCTGGGCATTTGTTTGACTTCTCTGGTTTGTCATGTTGCATGGAGCCTTCTGGGTTTCTCTTGATTTCATACAAGGGAACATTCAAAAAAAATACACTCATAGGAGCTGTATATTCACATAATAAGTATTTTGTTCAGATTATGAAAAAAAATAGACAAACTATACCTTGTCCCACTGCCTCTTTCTTATAGTTTTTGCCTTTTTCCAATTTGATTGCTAGATTTTCCTTTGTTAAGATTAACATTATGAGAATTTGCTGTCACCATCAGAGTCTTGATTTGTTACTAGAGACTGAGTCATAAAGGCAGGATTATTTGGAAATGACTGCATCCAGTAACACAAGCACATCCTCTGCCTGGATGATTGCCAACGTGATGTTCTTTGTGATTCTTGAATGTCTCTGTGCTGTCAATGCTCAAATGTGTGCTGCAAAGCTATTGGGCTGGAAGCTTAGGTTTCTGTCCACATTTGGGCTTCCCCCAGGGGTAAGGGCTGTATGGCCTGCAATGATGCCCTTCAATCACATGGATTTTCAAAAAAATGGGTTTTCTCTATGCAGCCCCCTTCCCCAATACCACCACCATGGGGTGGAGCTGGATGTGTTCTCAGTAAGGCTGTTTGGAGCTGAGAGAGTGGATGTTGTGATAACAAGGAAGAAGAGACAATATATGCCATTTATTGTAGTTTATCGAAATTAGGATTAAGTGCCCTTTCTCATTGAAGTATGGATGATTATGTGGTTTCTCTTTCCTTTTTTTCCTAGAAAGGCTTATATTACTTTACTTGTTCAAAAGAAGTGTGTACAAGAGATATTTTCAAAAGTTAACATTGAAATTGGCATGAGGGCCTGGATTAAGTCCCAAATATGGTATCGCTGGGATTTAGTTAATAAGGTTCTGTTCATATTAGCAGGGAGAATATTAAAAAAAATTCCCCAAAACAGCTTGAAATGTTACAGCAACTTTGTTTCTGAGGCATAACAGGAATGAAGCACATTATTAATTTAGAAAGAGCTAGGTAACGCAGTCCTTCTCCCCCTTTAGAATTTAATGATGAAAATGGCCATTTGTGAAATTGACTGAATGCTCATTGGGGGATGCTTATTAAAATCTTAACATCATTTCAGAGTTTTGTAGCAGATTCATTATCAGCTGTGATCTTATTAGGACTGTTTTGTTTTGTAATCACTATTCTGTTTTTGAGGCCCCTAGACATGCACCATCCTCCTTCAACAGTCTGCCCCTTCTCATCTCTTTTGTGGAGACAAAATAATAACTCTTCTTTTCTGTCAATCAGATCCTTCACTCATGTCTCTCTGAATGTTAGCCATTGTCTTCCTGATGCTGTTTTCCCTTCCTGGTTAACTCAACAGAATACTTGCTTTTGTGTTGATGTTGCATTCTTCTTCCCTAAAGGATTCCATTCTCAAAATGCCAGTGGAAAACTCTTCCTTTGTGCCGTAAAGCAGAGTTGGCCTTGTTTAATATCTAGTTTCTATTGACAACAACACTATCTCAATGCCATCATTCTTATCCACATTGTTAACGATGGAGGCCTTCTTATAGATTCTGATTTCTAATTCCATCTTTGGGCACATCTTCTAACTATTCTAAGCATCCATCTCTTCCTTACTAGAAGAGGGGCTCATTACCTATCCGTCTGTCCAGTCATGTATTCAGTGGCTATGCAGAGCCTACCACATGAGGGACACTATGGTAGTACTAAGGTACAACAGAAGGCAAACACAGTGCCTGCTGTTATAGGGCTTAAATTCTGATGAGGAGGAAACATTTAAGCCTAATAACAAGTAAGCTGTAGAGATTATTAGTGCTAGGACCAAGAAGAAAATAAAGAAGCAGAAAAAGGAAGGAGAAAGAGTAGATTTGATTTTTTGTTCTGTATTTGTTTTGTGGGTGGGGTTGATATTTAGATGGAGATGAGGAAGGCCTCACCAAGAAGGTGACAGTGAGGAAAGACCTGAAACAAATGAGGATTCAGGGCCAGCCAAATAGCTCAGCAGATTAAAGTGGCTGGAAGCAGGAGCATGGGCAGGGGTTCCATCCCAGGGTCTGCTGTGCGAGGCTCATCCCCAGGGCATGCTGAGAGGTTGCCTGAGACTGGGCATGGTGGTGCACATCCGTAATCCCAGCACTTGGGAAACCCTAAACAGAAGAATCACTGTGAGTCTGCTCTAGTAGTGAGACCCTGAATACCCTTTCCTAAAATACAAAACAAAACAAAACAAATGAGGTTTCAGACTAAAGAAGCTTTGGGGAGAGCGAGTGGCAGATTCAGAGACTAAAAAGGGCTATGTGTATGGCACATCTGAGGAATCATTGAAACCTCTGGAGGATGGTGGACGATGGGGAAGGTGCCTTGCAGTGAGAAAACAGAGGCCATGGGGCTGTAGCAGTACAGTAAGGGCTTTTCATCCTGTATAGGTGGTGAAATCACTCTGCCTCCTCTGCTGGGATGTCCTAAAGGGGATCATATGGAAAACGTGCTAAGGCTTTTCAGCAGATATGCTGTAGTACAGGCCAGGGCACTGGAGACTGATGGCATCACGGTGATGGTGGTGTGCTGTGTATAAAATGCAGTTCAATGCTAGCTCTGATTTGAGGGGTTTGCTGATGATCTCTATTGGCAGCAGGATCAGGTCTTTATGGCAAGGTTTGGCATTTGTTTCAGGATACGATAAAGGTCCAAGGTTCGATAGCTGAGTATATTGGTTTGAAGAGTGGGCTCAGTTGAATCTGTAGACATTCAGCAGCCTATAGTTGGTGTTGAGCTCTATGCTGTTTGATGTGATCTCTTTGGAAGTGAATTTGGACATAAAAACAGAGAGCTAATGACTGAATTGGAGCCTCCAGCATTCAGAAGTTGGGGAAAGGAGGAGGTAGCACTAAAGAAGAGATTGCTGGAAACAAGGAACAAAATTGGGATTTTATTGAGTCCTAGAAGACAAATAAAGAATGTATTCAAGGAAACAGAGATGAACTGGGTTAAATGCACAGTGGGATCAAGTCGGGCCAGGGCAGAGCCCATGATGCTTCAGTAGTGGCCCCAAGGGCTGAGGACCATTCTTGATGTTGGCCAACACTTTGCTCAGTACAATGGCTCTGCAGTGCTTCATTCATCCTGGGAGGCTCTTTTCTAACCAGTTAGGTTTTAAAGAACATATGCAGAGAACAAAAACTGTGGGATGAAAGAGAATTTATGAGGTGAGAAGGGTAATTGCTGACCTGAGTGGCATAATGATGACAGAGACATATGCCAGATAGATGTTCTGTCCTGGACCATCTATCTGGGAGCTTCACTTTAATGTGCAGTCTGGTTCTGTGACAGGCTACTGCCAACCGCAGGAAGCCTGCAACACCTGTGTTCCTGAGTCACAGTATGACAGGGACGACTGACTCAAGCTCTGAGGAAGAAGAGTTTTTTCCCTCCTTGACTAGGAAGAAAGAAGGTGGTAGGCAGAGCAGTGAACTGGAACCTGTAAGTCAGACATCACCCCAGATAGTTGTTGGCAGACCTTTGGCATATGGTTATCACAAAAAGAATTGCTCTACAGATGGTGCTGAAAGACTTTGCAATAATGCTTTAAGCAGATAGTCACTCCATGCTGACCATCAGAATGCATTTGTTGAACTGCTGAAGATTCAGGAGAGTTGTGTATGTAAAAAAGTGAGAACAAATAACAATGAAACATGGTTGAATTTTTGTACTACTACTATGAACAGTAGATCTTAAAATTAAAATAGTTTGGCTACACTGAAATTAAATGCTCTCTCTCACAACTTTTGCAAATGGGGAGGGGACCTAGAGATGGAGGAGGAGGGAGGAGGAGGGGGTAATAAAGCACTCAGCTGTGTCGTGTGCAAGAACCTGCTGGCAGAGTGAGTGGGTTACTGGACACCACAAGCACGTGCTAATTAAAAAAGAAAAATCCAAAACATAAAATATATAAACCATTGTTAATCAGCTATTCTTGTTCTGAAAATCTGGAACATATGTATTGTTGTATTTGACCCATCTGATTTTTGTTCTTGGTTTTGTCTTTTAGTTTTTAACATGAAATAACATTTTAATAAGAAATATCATCGATCAAAAATCAAACAAGTCAAAATATACACAAATTAAAAGAAATATTACCATGTATAAGTCAAAGACAGGATTGCTGTAATACATGAAAATGAATAATTCTATATAAATAAATATATTAGAAAAGCAATTGTAAAAGAAATGTGGGCAATTAACATGAAAAAGTGTTCAACTTCATTGATATTCAGAGAAGTGTTAAGTGAAACAAGATGCATTGATGTGCTCTTAGCCAGCATTTTATAATTAGATGTTGTTTGCTGTTCTTCCCTAATACCATTTACCCATGTGACAAGCACTCTGCACAACCATATAATGGAATAGTATGGACCCTTTTACATATTTTTAATAATAATTATGATATAAAATTAAAGAATATGATTTTATTTTGTATGACCCCAATTTAGTTAAACTGTTTATGGGTCATAATATTATAGATTATTTTACCATTGTTATTTTTGTATAACTTTCTTTACAATAGCAGTATGATGCCTGTTATAGTATTTACAGAGTCCTTAATGAGTCAGGAACTTTGTCAAGAACTTTATCCCAGAAATACATGATGCAGGTTGTTTTTCTTAATTGTCACAGTGAGGCCATAACTTGGAAAATACTGTCCACCCTGCTTTATGAAGATGAACTCAGAGAGTTAAGTAGCATGCCCAAGGTCAACTAGCTGTTTAACACATGGAGCTGAACTCGAGCTCACAGGGTGCTCTTTTCTCCCACTCTGTTGCCTGTCAATGAAAAGGTACTGCTGTGATAATTACAGTAAAGGAAATTAAAAGTTGTTAAAAGAGTATATTCCAAAATTTGAGTTTTAAGCTTTTCTATTTTTATAGAGAAGTACTATGCAGTGATAGTTCATAATAGTAGCTGGGTTTTTAACATCTGCTCTGTGGCAGCTGTGCCACACCTGTTATCTTATTTGATCTTTACAAAGTCTAGAAAGGTAGGTAATATGATTTATCCTGATTTCGTGCATGAGGAAACTTACCCAGAACATCACAGTAATTTGTCTGCTGTCACGGAGCCTGTTTACAGTAGTACAGGGATTCATAGCTGTGCTTCCTTTCGAGGCAGGTGCCCTTAGAAGTGACTTCTCTCCAGAGGATCCTGATTTTTCTCTTTTCTGTGGTATCCCATGAGGCAGGCCTCAGCAGCTTGTTTTTTTTTTTTTTTTTTTTTTTTTTGAGACAGGGTCTCACTGTGCAATTCAGGCTGGCCTTAAGCTCACTTTGTAGCTCAGGCTGGTCTCGAACTCACAACAATCCTCCTGCCTCAGCCTCCCGAGTGCTGGGATTACAGGCATGCACCACCATGCCCGGCTCTCAGCAGCTTGTGCAGGGCAGTCACTTGTGATATGGCAGGACTTCAGAGCAGTTGCACATGCACAACCCAGAGTATGTTTTGTTTGCCAGGTGGGGGAGATTCATGCTTACATATGTTCTCTTAACCTCTTAGGATTTGTGACTTCCCACAGAACTCAAAGTTTGTACGAGCCTGATTGGCTTTTCAAGAATTAGGTTGCATTAAGTTCTTATGGGTACCCTGACTATTTTGTTCATTTTGGGTCACAAGGAAACATGAATCACCTTCGTTATTGCCAGGTGTCAATTTTCTTGAAGTTACCCATGGACTCATGCTCTAGGCTTTTCTAAGTTAGTGTGCTGTTTGGGCTTCATCCTTTGTCTACCATTCAGTTGCACATCTTCCTTTGGCAGGGCAGGGTGATCATGTTGTTGGTTGGGTCCCAGGGCTAATTTTATGGAAGCCTGAACTTTGTAAAGCTATCTTAACAAATATATTTAACACCGAGAGAAACCACAGCCCTGGAAAGTGAGACAGTCACTTTGAAGGACTCTGGTAAGATGACCACTCATTGCACACATCAAAGAGAGCTGGTGGGGCAGTGCTTGAGAGCATCTTTCCTGAAGCCCAGACCCCCAAATGAATCCATTTTCAGGAATCCTTGAAAATGGAACAATGTGTAGATAGAACTTGGATAGGATTGTTGGAAATCTGTCCATACCTGGTAGCTATGCTTCCAGCATAGAGTCACTGAAAAGATAGTTTGAAGCAGTTTATTTACTTGGGACAAAGAGAGTCATTTGGGCTGGTTAGGGTGTGAAGAAAACAAAAGAAGTGATAGATAGCCTCTTGCCACTGTGTGTAGTAGTTTCCATCCCTGGTTGTTGTTTCCTTCTTTGCATGCCAGATATAAAGGGAAGCTGAATAGAGTCAGGGAGAGCTCTTGGATGCTCTCATGGTATTTAATCTGAAGTCTGGTGAAGAACTAGGGTTCCTTGTGATGCTGTGTATGGAAGTGGTGACCTTACTCAATGAGCTATTGAATAGACATGGGAAGATAGCTGTCAACCGAAGAGATAGTGTTTATGGAAGGATCAGATATGATCTTTTGCTGAGCTCTAGTTCTCTTCTGGACATGAGGAGGAGAGAGGAGACATGAAATAAGAGCTATCCTGATAGAAAGCAATATCCAAGGAGCGTTGATTTTGTCTTGGGTGGGGAGGAGTGAAGGTTTGGGGAGAACAGAAGAAGGGAAGAAGACATGACCTCTTTCAGTTAATCAATAGAGGGCAGGACTGGCCACATATTTTGGTACATGCTCACCATTGGGCCTTTCTGGTCTAAGTCCAAAGATAGTAAAGACCAGTGCCCTTGCCCATCCCCCTGTGCTAGGCCCTCTGCACATCATGTCTGTCCTACTCCAGAACTCCTGCAGATCCATAACAGGGCACACTTGTTCTCATTTTCTGGGTCCTTGTAAAGCTGTTGCCTCTGCTGAGTACACTGTCCAATTGCTTCCCTATAGATCAGTGGTGAACCCTGGGATATGTACTGCAGTGGGCTATTTGTAATCATTGAAAACTCTAAAATGTTCACCATCACTGCTCCAGACAGTTGATCAATACTTAGTACCTCATTAACAAATGTCAATGATCAAGGCCCTGATGCTGTTGCTTTCTTTCAGTGAAGAAAAAAGGACTATTAGGCCTTCAAGCATGAAGGAAGGAATGTTTCCCCTGCAGCCATCTCTTTTCCCATCTGTGCTAGTTGGAAACAGTCCCATTGGCATATCAGGTGGACTGACATGCCTGGACCCGAGAAGCCCATCACTTTAAATTAGCAGTTAACCTTTTCTCATTTTACCAGAAGAGTGAAGGGGGTAAAAATGCTGTCCAGGTGCCTTGGTGCTGCCCAGAGTGGAGGAGAGTGGACCTCTAGCCACTGGGGGCCACAGTGGCCTGGTAGGTTATCTGCAGTTGCAATGCCATCTCTCACCCATTCTAATTTCTACACTATTAAACCTGCCTTCCCTAACATATCCTTAAAGGGAAATAAATGACTAGAGCCCTGTACCTATAGCCCTCTGTGTTATTACCACTAATGTAACTTCTCAGGGCGGCCAGGCACTGTTCATATTTCATAGTCATTTGCACCCCCAAAGCGATATTGAGCTATCAAGTATTCATGGACACCATCCAGGCTGCCCATTTTTCCTCTGCTGGTTGTATCCAAAGGTTTGAGGGCAGAATTAAGCAATGGCTGCATTACTGCTTGGGCTTCAGCTGTGTCCTTTCCATCCCTCTTCTAATTGGGTTATTTTATCAAAGACAGGCACTGGGCATAACTTACAAAAGAATTCTCATGATGTCCTATGGTCACAGCCCATTATGGGCCTGGAGAGATGTCTGTATTTCACTTCATTTGCTAGAAAATGGTGCTGGGGGCTGGTTGGTTCTGCACCGATCCCTGGAGTGATTAGATATTTCTCCTCCACTGCTTGCTCCCTACTGCAGGGTCTGCACACACAGTTACTGTAATAACCAGAAAACTAGATGTCAGAATCCTGCCTCCCCTTGCATCAAGTTCTACTTCCTGCTGATATCGCACCCAAGGATTTGGGACAGAGTCTGTCTCCACATTGTCTCCGCTGCTGCTGTCTCCTTCCTGGACTGTTGCTTGAGAATGATTTGCCTATTTCCAGTCCCTCCCTTCCAGCTCACTTGCCACACAGCCATTTGTTCTTTATAACTCAGCTGTCTGTAAATACATCTCTGTCTACCTACCAGCCCTTCTGTGGTCTGGTTGGGAGCCTGTACAGCCTGGTTTTGCTGTACCCATGTCAGTGCCTTTGGAACCCAGTGCATGTGGACATCTGGAAAGGGGTAGGCAGCTGTGGACCAGAAAAGATTCCTTAAATTTAGGCTGTCTTCATACCCTGCACACTGCTCTCTGGTTGTGGCTCATGACAAGTGACTAACAAACAACACCAGACTCTCTTGTCCTGGAGTTCAGACCTGGAGAGCTGGGGTGATGCTCGCTTGACGTGTCTTCCCTGCACCTGGGTTTACTGTGCGACCCACTTCTCTGTGGCCTCTTCATGCAGCCCACAGCCCTGGGAAGGAGTCTTTGCCTTGTTTTGCATATTAGGTTTTGGCCATCCCTTCATGTATCTTTCATATAAGAACAGATGATAAATTTGTGGGACTTGCATGCAGGTACTTGGAATTTTCTCATACCAGGCACTTCAGTTATAAGACCTATGGGCCTTAAGGACTGTTTACCCAAAATGACTTCCCACTCATCTGTGTTTGCAGTGGCCTTGTCCAGAACCAGTCAGATTTACAATGTTGTGTATGATAAGCCAGTTCAAGTCCACTCTACCAGATAGATCATTGACACTGTCTGAATGCTGGAAGGGTTTGCTTCATCTGCTGACCTTACAAGCTGCATTTTACAGTCTTTGAAGAAAAAGCTTGTGATTAATACAAAGGTTCTGAATCATTAGATAAAACCTATCATGTTTCAAGCAAGTGTTTCTATATATCAAATCCAAGCATGTCAGAATTCTCAGCATAGCCTCAAACTACATTGTCATACCATGGGATCCTTTCTAAGAATGCTCTACTATTTTTTTATTATTATTTTTATTATGGAATAGACCTTCTCTGGCCACCAGTGAGTGTGAAATTTAATGCTTATCACAGATTATGAAAAAGAGGAATTTAAAGGAGATTGGATGTTAACTCAGGACTTCCTCTGTGTTTTGCAACTGCCTATTAACTTATTCTTTGTCATAAAACCCATTTGTAGGAATGTCTTATGTTTTTCTTATTTTAAAGAAGAGGAAATGCTTAAATGCCTGGTAGAAGGTCACATAGCCAGGGAGCACTGGAGTGGCTTTCCTAGCTGTCCCATAGGCCCTGCCCCTATGCAGCCTGTAGACAGACATGTAATCACAAACAGTGAGGTACGTGGGTGGCTCTCATGCACGATGGCTAGAATCCTTGTAAGAATAGACTGGGACACTGGCACAGAGAAAAGACTATGTAAATGTGAAGATGGCCATCTAGAAGTCAAAAAGAGAAAGCTTGGAAGGAACTAGCCCTCTTGATACTTTGAAATGATTTCTTTACCTCCAAGGATATAGGAAAACACATTGTTCTTGCTTAAGCTAAGTAAAAGAGGAAACAAATTGGTGACAGGTATAAGAAGGAGAAAGCTGAGGTCCTACTGTGAGGATATTGGACCTCAAAGTGAGAATATATCAGGGAGGTGAGCAGCTTTTACCTTTTCATCTTCTCTATCTCAGGTGACCCAGGATATCCTTTGAATTTGCCTCTGCTGATGCTCCCCTGAAAGAATCCTATCATTCCTCCCCTTTACACCACAACTAAGGAACAGGGTGTCATTCTCTGCCAGTCTTGTATGTGCTCTAACATATAGAGAGATGACTATTAATAGTCTCTGGAGAAATAGGATCACATGTGTGTATGTGCATTCTTTAGATGTGTGTCTATTTATTAGATGTGTTTGTTTGTTTATTAGATGGGCTCACAGAGGCTAAAATGTTTCACAGTATCCAGCTTCAGGGATATTGTCCCAGGTAAGTTGGTAGCATAGTTTAGTCCAAGGATCCCAAAACCTCAAAACTGCAGATGCTGGAAGCCCAAGACCCCCAGCAGGCACAGTACAGGTCTCAGAATCCAAAGACTGAAAATCCTAGATGCTGATGGCTAAGATGAATAGCAGAACAGTGTCTAGTTCTGGGAGGAAGAATCAGAGAGTTTCTCCTTCTACTTTTTTATTCTAGCCAAGGCTCCTGCCTAGGGCTAGTGCTGGCCACAGTGAAGGCAGGTCTTTTCCACTAAATTTGCTCCCTTGTACATCAGTCTTCTCTAGAAACAACCACACAGACACACCCAGAAGTATTAGAAATGTGCTCTACATATTGTCTAGGTATCCCTCAGTATAGTCAACTTGGTAGCCATCCCTGTTTCCTTCAACTGTACTTAATTTTCAAAATGAAGGCAATAACACAGTCATATTTGTGTGTAGCCTCACACAAGTATTCTATGTACAACCCAAAACAGTAATTCCTTCTCCAGAAGCAGAAGAATGTTCTTGAGTGATGGTAACTTTTTTGATGTCTCATAGTTGAATTACTATCATTGAAATTTAACAATATTTTAATGCTAATAGTCAATATATCTTATGTGACAAGTAAATCAAAATCACAAGACATATATATGTATTTATGTACATATAATATACATATATACTTATTTTTAACAACATAGGGAGTATATACTCATGAGGGTTGTGCTCTTTGTTTATGTAACTGAGCATACATTTGTAGCTGATATTTATAGCTTTCTCCTATTACCCAGTCTATGTTCCCTTTGCATTCAGTAAGTAGCCCAGTGGGTTGTGGTTCTTTACTGAGAAGAAGACCCGTATCTTCATTCCTGAAGGATCTGGGCCATTAACAATGATATTTGGACTCATTCATTATAGTTTCCTGGGATGAGGAGATGGCTCAGTAGAATAAGCACTTGCCTGGGGAATGCAAGTAAATGTTTCCCATTTACTCTAATCACAGGGCATGCAATTCTACAAGATGTCCCAAGAGTTCATGCATATTGTAGATTTACTCTTCCTTATTGCCATCATGGAATAATAGCCAATTTCCCTCTGGTGGTATCGATCAGTCACCTCAGCCAATAGCACAGGACCCTTCTTGGCTAGCTGACTTAGAGTCATTGGGACTCAGAACAAGAGGCAAGGTGGTGGTCTTAGCTCCCATTTCACTGGAAATGTTGGTCCCCTCATAGAAATGTTGCCTCTCCTCACCTGGCAATAAGACTTGTAGATCAGCAGTACATAAGGTTGTGTCCACAGAAAATGAAAATTTGGCTAGTGGGTTGCTAGGGTAATATGATGGTTCTAGTCAACATTTTCAGTGTGCCTATAATCCCAGCACTTGGAAGGCTATAAACAAGAGATTCGCTATGAGTCCAAACTAGTAGTGAGACCCTGAACACCCTGTAGACCCTTCCCTAAAAAACAATATTTTGACTCCTTGATTTCTGGAGCCATGAATCCTGGCTATGGGGAAAATAATTATATATTAGAGATTAATTCACCCCATAGACATCCTTGTAGGGAATCTTGCCTCTGTAGGACAAGGCTTTGTCATGTAGTTCGGACTATAAGTGCATCTTCAAGAGGCCAATTCACTCTTTTTCAAGACAGCTTCTTCACACTAGTGGTGAACATGGTAAGACAGGCAAATTCCTTGAGCAGGGGTCCATTGCTACTATGAGGTCAGAAGCAAAGAATGCTGTGGGTAAAGCATTCCATAGGTCCACTGATGGTAGCTTTGACAGAAACATTTAATGGAGAGAAATGTATATCCAGGCTGAGTATACATTCTGGTGGGGATGGGATGCTAGCTGTTCCATGATGGAACTGGTCCAGTGCAATTAAGCTGTCTGGCCCGGTAGATGAGATTGTGTAAAACAATAATTTCATCCTCCCAAGACCCATGACTTCTGTCCCTTTGCTATCATCTTATGGAACTAGGGGGATGTTATTGTCTAGTCCAGTCTGTCCCAGGGCTTTGAGGATTTTCTGTGGAATATAGTTGAATCTTTCCAAAGTGATGCTGCTGACAACAGGCATGATCCAGAATGCTAGTTGGAGTAGATTCTTTCTGTCCATTCTGTGCACTGCAGCAGATCCAGGGTCACTGATGCAAATGTTCTGCTCTGCTCCCCACTTGTGCGTGAACCCTGCATATTATCTCTGCATACTCTCCTTTGGGAGGGTTGGATATAAAAGCAAACAAGTAGAGCAGAAAATAGCTGCAGGTGGGGGTGTAGACCTGAGAATTGTCTTGCTAAAGATGGGATGATTTGAGCCAGGCAGATGCTCCATTTGAAAATCTGCACTGAAAGAAGGGACTTTATGGATTATCAATGATCACTTCAGTTCTGCAGTGCAGATAAATTTGGTCTTTGAGCAAATTTGCTTCCCTACACTGCCATCTCCACTTCTGCCCCATTAGAAGACTTCTTTCTTGTAACTTATCAGGAGGGAGCACTGTATTTTGTTACTGCCTGTCTTGTAGCAATACTACATTCATTTTGTTTTCAATTACTGGGATGTACTTTGAAAGGCCTTATCTAACAGAGGCACAGCTTGCATCTGCCCTGCACAGGCTTGCTCTGCAGTCCTGTGGGGCCTCCTCAGGTGCTGGCCTCACTCACATCTATTTTCTGCCCCTCAGCGAGATGGTCTCCTTCGGCACCATGGCACCACGGCCGTGCGTCTCCTAATCACATGCCAGTCCCCACTGTGTTAAGCTCGTTCCTTTGGAAGATTTTATTTATTTCTTTACTTGATTAAGACTTAGAAGGCCTCAGAGGGCTCTGGATCAAAAAACGTTTGCAACAAACCTGTCAGGTATTAAAGCCATACAGCTATGGATAATTTGTCTGCTTCTGTTTCCTGAATTAAAAAGAGAAACTCTACAAAGTAAAATAATTGCTCAGATTCCTCCCAGGCTGGGGCTAGAGCCACTTGTGGGAGAAATTCAGCATCCTGCATCAGCTCACCACCCTCAGCTGTGTTCCTAATGGTGGGCAGGCATCTTCAGAAGGCAGTGTGGTCATCTGGTGGGGGTGCTTCAGCCTGCAGTGTGTTTGTTTGACATGGATAGCACAGTGTACTTCTAGGCCTCCAAGAACAGGAAAAATGACATCCCTGGCCACCAGGACACAGAGGGAAGTTTCTCTTGTTTTACCCTCTCTGTCCCTTCTCTCTCCATCTTCCAGAGGAACCTCCTGCCTGGACTTCACCCCTGCCTCTCCTCTGCTTGTCCTTCATTTACTCACTCATACCATCTGTAGTTCTGGGAACTGAGAAACTAATGATAAGAACAGTTGCTCTTTAAGAAGGGGATAATCACTTTGCTGTAATGGAGAATGAAAGGGGTAGAGGGTGATGGTGGGCACTTCAGAGATGGAAGTATGTACTAAGAGGACTGAGGGGGAGAAAAGCCAGGTAGAAAGTATCTGGAGGATAGGATGTAGAGGACCAACCCTAAGCCTCCTAGGAAGAAGGATCTTAGAACCCCCAAGAGTTCCTGAAGGTTTAGACAGCTGATGGGAGGGCCAGGGCCCAGGCACTTACTCATTGAGTCTCAGGAAAAAGCCTGTTGTCTGAAGGCTCTTTGCTTGGAATCCTCTCCCTTGAGCTGTGTTTACATATGGCTGCTCTGATATTCTTAACATTTGAATGCTGAGCGCAAGAGGCTCCTTGTTTAATTTCATCGGCTCATGGACTGACTACAATGCTGATTATACATGAAACCCTCCAATGCTGCAGTCAGAATTTCTGCTTCACGTGGAGCAATTTGATGAAAATTCTCAGCTTTTCCCATGCTGAGGCACATGGCTTGTGCTTGGGCACATGTCTGGGTGAGGCATAACTTGTTTGAGGTTGGGACACAGAGGGACATCATGTTTTAGGTACTCATTGCATCCACAAGAGTGGTACGAGAGCACCTGCTCCCAACTTGCACCCACCATCAGCTTCTTCTGACTCCATCTGGTTATGCAAATAATATCTACTCATGAGCTTATTTGGCTCATCTCCTAAACACAGCCGCATGCCCTTGGGAGAAAGCCAAAGCCCAAAGCTCCCTGGAGGTCGCCTATTATATTTAATAATTAAAGAGAGCCAAGGTATGTTTTAGAATTGAGAAAAATCTGTTCTTGTCCTGAGAAATCTTCCTGTTGGTGGTCACTGAGGCTACACCACTGTCCATAGAGCTTCTGCTGCTGATCAGAATAGTGATAAGTTTTCCATGGTATCAAGCATGAGCCATTCTTTCACTGTATTAGATGGGTTATCTTCTGTGAGATAGAAGGGGGGATGGGTGAGTGATTTGGGTCATGTCACCAAGCTGAGAAAGAGGGTAGCTGGGTCTTCAGTTTAGCAGTTGGACTCATAGTCATGGGTTTTCCTGCCTTCTTCTCTGGAGTGCCTCAGAGGCTAAGGAATTTTTCCATGTGTAGACATTCAGCAAGGAGACTTGTCTGCAAGTCTCTCAAGTGTATGGCCCTGTCTCAGCTTTCCCTCAGTTCCCTTCAGATCCTCATCCCCAGTACTTTTTAGGTCTCTGATAATCCCAGAATTGATGCACAGAGTCCAATCTGAGACCAATGCTAAACTGAAAATGCCAATACCAGTGCCAAATTGCAAAAACTATCACCCCATGGCACTTAAAGTGAAGAACCTTGAAAGCCCCCACTAAGACTCTACTTTGTGGAACTGGGATCTAGGCACCTGGATTTTGTTTCAAAGTCATGTTGGAAAGCAACTGATCAGATATTTATACCTTAAATTGTGCTTTGCCATGCCCCCAGATGGTTGTTTCTATTTTTTAAATATATTTCATATAGGGTCGACAGGGTCTCACTACACAGATTGGTCTTGTAGTGATTCTCCTGTTTTCAGCCTCCCAAGCACTGGGATTATAGGTGCAGCACCATGCCCAGTCTCTGGGTATGGGGGCATGGCATGCAGGGGATTGAACCCCCATCCCTGCATCTGCCTAAGAATGTGTTTTAATCCACTGAGCTATCTGGCCAGCCAAAATGGACATTTTTGACTTTAATTTTTGTGGAGTTGACCATTCTTCCTTTTGTGACCTGAAAGTACTGTCTTATCACATGAGGATCTTAGTTCCTGTTCATTCCCCTTGCCACATATTCAGTAAGGAGGATAGATCCTTTTTAGTCCTTTTTTAATAGTACCTACCATTTAGTAAGTATGCCATAATGATTCCTGGGATTAATGATCATTTGAAATGATACATGTAGTGACATATCATATATTTCCATATTGAATTACCTGCTTCTTCTTGGTAGAGGTAATAATAGGAAGCCTTACTTAGATGCTCATGCTCGAATTTGATCTATTCATGTAGAGAACACAATTCAGGTGCTTTATACATATCATACACAGTAGAAATTATTTTTGAAATCATGGTGGTGGCTCTCCACTAACTCTACTGACATTTATCCTTAAGTCTCATGGCCACTGATGATGTGAGTCTGGAAAGAACCTGGTTAGAGTTGTGGGGACATTGAGAGAGAAAGAGGCTATGGGTTCAGAAGCTCAGCCTGGTAGTGCCATGAGTACCTCTACTGACGACATGGAGGCCTTCAGCCCTGGGCCTGTTGACCAAGCCTATATGCGAGACCCAATCCGCATGTGCCTGTCCATGTCTGCACACCAAGTGTTAAGTCAGCACAAGGTTGACCCAGAAGCCAAGTGGGAGGAAGAAAACCGTTTGCACATGAACTCTGAAATAAGGTTGAAATGTGGAGTACAATCAGCCTGTGTCTACGTGTCTTCCAGCAAGGGAAACTGTGGTCTCTCTCATCATGAGGTAGTGACTGTAATAATACTTAGCATAAATGGATAGTACGCATTGACCAATATTTGTTTGGGAGTTCGAACATTTTCCAGAGGAGCTTCTTAGAGATGGAGGTGTCTGATTAGATTTTGAAGACCAGGCAAAATGTAGCTAGGATCACAGGAGCATTTTGCATAGAGGGAAGCACAAGAACAGAGGGCTAGAAATGTGAGGGGTATGTGGAGGAGGCTGCTGGTAGTTTACTTAGTATTGAGCTGTCAAGTGTTAGGTGATGGGGAACCACCCATGGGAGGGCTATATGACATGCATTTAAAGCCTTATTCTGGAATTGATGGCATCCATTGAAGGATATTAAGTGACCAGCCTGTGTTTTATGAATGTTCCAAATATAGAGTCTTGGATCTTTATGGCCATGCATTGATCAAGTTGGAGTATGTTTCCATGAGCCCCTTGATTGAAAGGAGCCCCTTGATTGAAAGCTACTTACAGTTACTCATCCTCACCTTTCTTCAGCTACTAGTGCAGGTTTAGGTTTAGCAGATGAGTGCCTTGGAGCCTGGACTCTAGGGACCTGTCAGCTTCCTGGCAAGGTCTTGTCTGTCATGCCCTGTAGTCTCCTGAGGGATGAAAGGGAATCATGAAGCAAATCCTAATCAGATTTCCCAGACAGGCATCTGCCCAGCCCGATTTAGATTATCATACATTATCCTCAGCTCAGAGAACTTGTGATGGTGGCAAGATTAGCTCACGCTTTGCATTTGCCCTGGGAGTTTACACAGCAGCAAGCCAGTGTGTCAGCTCATGCTCCCAAGTTTCCTGCCACCATAGAGACTCTTTTGCCAACCCTGTTTAATGCTTTATTCAAATGCAGCAAAAGGGAGGTACAAATCTGATTGAAAGCTGGAAGCTTCTAGGATTGGGGTGCCATTCACTCTTGGCCTATTTCTTCCCTTCCTAAATACATCCCAGAATTATAATTTCTAAAGTAAAAATTTGAGATAGCCCTGTTTGTGAGCAAAACAACAGTATCCTATGGTAGGTGAATCTAACCTACCTGATAAATATTGCTCAGAAATTGAATGGCCGAAAGGCTGCTATCTTTGTGGCCCTACTAGAGACTTACAGGTGGCTGTCACTGATTGATGACAGCCTAAGGCCCAAACTTCTCAGCACAGTGCTGTGCTCATTCCTGTTTGGGCGTGGCCTCGGCCATCCTCATACAACCCACACCACAGCTGCAGCTTCCTGTCCTCACATTTGCTGCTGCTCCCCAGGGTATCATGCTTCCACCTGTTGGAAATCTTGTGTGGTCTTCAGTGATGTTTACCCAGTACACTCATGAGTCATCTTTGGAGCCATTAGATTTCTGCTAGTTGGATTCTTGTTTCCCATCACATTTGAGGATTTGTTAGAGCTGTTTTGTGGCTGGTATACTGAGCTAATAGATCCTTGAGCTTATAAACGTTGAGTTCATCTTTCTTTACCATCTCTCCCTAGTGTGTGGCTCAGGGCTTCAGGGTCAGCACTTGGTAGACCCATGCAGTTCTAAGCCAAACCTGCCACACAGCACAGCCCATTTGATTGCTTATTATTTCAGTTTTTCATCGTGACAACAGGAAATGAAAAATTCATTCATGGCTCCTTTGTGTTTCAACATTATCCCAGTTCTTGAACCCTGAGGGCTTCTATTTTGAGACTGTATTCATCAGAAGATGGGAGGAGTAGAAAAAAAAGGAGCATAAATGAGGCTTATACATAGTTCTTGCCTGAATATTCTGGAATTAATGGCTTCTCTGGTTTTTTCTGAACCAGGAAGGGTAGGAGGAGGCAATTTTTGGCCATTGCTACAGGTGTTTATAGGGTTCAAGTAGGACTGTGTCCTGGAATTTCCTCGAATAGTGATTGTAAGCCCTGGGACTTTTGGCAACAGATTTAATGCAAAATATACAAATATATAAGAATTTAAAGGGTCGGCTTACAGTGGCATCCCACAAAGCCAGGCATTGAAGATGCAGGGCTCTGTCTGTACACTGGAGACCGGAGGGACCCAGCTGAAGGCCTGGAGCTTGTTCTTGTGTCCTGTGCAAGGCCATACCAGCAGGCTGAAGGGGGTAGGCCAGAAGGCTGTAGGGTCCACACAGCAGCGAAGGATCTGCTCTGGAAACTGGGAGGTGACATCCAAGATGAAGGGGAAGACTGGAGCTCCTCTGAAGAAACAGAAGCAAGCCTGCCTTCTTTGTTTCCTCTTATACCATCTGGCAACAATCATTCTTGGGTGGTTATTCCACTCCTAGAACTATGCCGCTCCAATCTAGCTGGGCATTTCTTACTGAGGTTCACACAGTCAGTTAGTGGTCATAGTGACTTACACATGCATGGTTCTTTCTGTTTTGTAAAGCATGTGATACTGAATGTGGTAAGTTCTCCGTGTGCTCTGTGTCTTGTGAATACTTCAAAGAGTTGAGGAATAGGTAGGGTGCTAGAAGATGGGAAGCTGGACTTTCATTTCTGTGATATGCAGGTGGATATGTCCTCAGTTACTTTGGCCACTGGACTTTGAGCAAGTGACTTCAGTTCTCTGAGTTTCAGTTTCTTCACTATCAGATTACTAACAATCATTTTGTGGTGTTATTCAGAGAATGAAAGGAGCCAGTTCCTGTGGTATTGTATTGCCAGACATCTGTTGAGCACATTGTAAATATGAGTGGAGGGGAAGGAGGGAGGCAGGGCTTAGTCCTTAAAGAGAACATGGTCTGAGGGAAGAGGTGGCCTCATCAGTGTTTACCCCCTCAAAAAGCCCCATGAAGCATGTAGAACAAGCCCTACTGTCCCCCCCATATTTAGCAAAAGGTTTTATCCCCAATCTTAGAGCAAGAAAGTCAGTGACAGGAGGCTTGGAGAATGTTCTCTGTCTCCTACTCTTGCTGCCATGTTGGAAATGAACTGTAACAATCTCTACTGGGGATCAAGGAAGGCAGACAGTCTGTCATCATGAGATGCAAGATTTAGGTTGCTATGAGGAGGATCTGAGGCTAAAAGTGGCTACAAAAATAGATGTTATAAAAGTGCTGGACTCAGGGCTCTCAGACACTCTGATAAAATGAAGAGAAAATCGAATAAGCCCTGCAGGTCTACTAGCCCCACAACCCTGGTAATTCACCGTATGTGACAACTAAGATGTCTAAGTTAACTAATTGGTTGCATTATGGCCTATTAAGGGACCGCAAATGTCTCTGCCTTTTTTGCAATTAAGTCAAGCTTAAATCAGATGTTCTCAGAGGTCTTGAGAACCAGGGCCTCTATTTGCAGATAAAATAAGGAAAAGGGGACAGACATTTTGATTTTTTTTCCCAGTGAGCATGACTAAAAAATCCATTTCTTTGCTTTTTTAACCCAATATTGATGCCATTTTAATATTGCTGAGGATGGAGTCTGCCTTTGCCTATAGTCCTATTTTTATAATGAAAAATTCTATTTTTGATGTTGGAGAAAAAAGTCTTAAACAGCCCTCTTGGCCTTAAAAATGTTCCATGGCCAATTAGCCATTAAGCTTCAGACTGAAAGACACCGTTCCCTCCATACGCAGCATTAGTATTTGAGGACCTGTTCTCCTGAGCCAAGCACCTTACAGTTCCTAAGAAAGGAGAGGGGCATGTAACTCTTTATTGAGGCAATACTCAGCATCCATCCTTTGCTAGGGCCAGAGAATGTAATGGTTAATTAATAGAAAATGTTGCTATTCTTTGGGATGCGTTCTCTGCTGGGCAAAAGGAACAGGGAGAGATGCCTAGTAGTCCAGGCCAGAGGTGGGTGAGCTCAGATTGCATCTGAACAAAGCAGATTCTCCATTTGTTCTTTCCCCTAGGAGGACTGGCACGGGGTTACCCTGGCTGTCATCCCTCAGAGGACAAGGAGCTGATTTGGGTCATGTTAGACTTTGATCTTCCCTTTTACCAAGGACTCTTTAGCAAAATGAATTTGGGATTTTAAGTTTGATTCTTGTCCTTCCCTTATGAAAAATATCATGTCCTTTGGCTTGTGAGCCTTGGTCTCCTTAAATGTAAGATATGGTTACTGATGCTTCTTCCTGGGAAGTTGTTAGGATTGATTGGATCAAACAGCCTGAACATGCCAGACAGTACATGCACATGACTTGTGCTCTTCACCCAGAAAAGTAATGCCAACAGCATGTGACTAGATTGCAATTACCCAGGATTCCTTTCACACCCAGGGTTTAGAGAGGTGAACACACAATTCCCTGTTCTCCTGGGACTTGTGGGGAATTGGAACAGCCTGTGCTACCTAACCTAGCACATGGATTGGCAGGTGTCAAGGTGGTTTTATAGGAAGCATCAGGGTGATGGAGATGCAGCCAGTGCCCTGAGCCTGGCAATGAAGTCGGGTATAAAGTGGCTTCAGACGCAGGTTCTATCTGCTCACTTGCCAACATTTGGAGGATGTCCTGAAGGCAACCTCTATTTCCTTTGACCTTTCAGGAGCTCAGCCTTTTCTTACCTCTCCTGCCTGCAAGAAGGCTTGATTACTTCCTGGATTTCTTCTTTGAGCCCTGTGTGGAAGGAACATGGGTTCTGGGTTCCTTGGTCTATGGTCCACATCCACTGTCTGTCAGAGAGCTCCTGTCATTCCCACTGTGCCTTTCCCCACCTGGGATGCACCAGTGGCATTTCCTATAAAGGCACTTTAAAGTGCAAGATGTGGGTTCTCTGCCCTCTTTCCTTTTAGCTTTAAATCCAACAGTATTTTTGTGCAAGAATTTTTTTTAATGTAGATTAATATAAAGGAAAATTTTAACTTAATAATCTCTTAAGCTTTCCCCTTGCCTGCTCCTTTCCGAACCCTGACATTTCCTTCTCCCTACCTTTCTAGATCCCATTCCCAGAAGCCTGGGTCTCTCTTTCCTTGCCTGTTTTCTCCTCTTCACCCCTCCGCCTTGACTCTGCACTACCCTGGTTCTGCTTTCCTCCTGTTCTTTTTCTCTCATCCTCACCATCTGCCCACACTGGGCCCTGGAGCTCCCCACACCAGCACTGGCCAAGGGCTGTTTTCTAAGTGGAGGAGCTTCCGGTCTCCTCCCATGCTCAGACTCCTTTGAAGATGCCTTTGATGGGTGAGGACAGCCCTTGGCAGACCTAGACCACAGAACACTTACTTGCCTACTGGCTGAAGTTGCCCTGATTTCAAAGAAAACTAATGTTGTCTTTAACTCTACATGGTGGATTTTTTTTTTTTTTTTTGCTAGGAGGAATTTCTGCAGGTCCTAAAGCACAGCAGACATTTCATTATTGAGGGGCAGGTGCTTCTCTGTATGGCCATTTATTAATCTCCATTCCCTGAGCATACTGTATCCTGCCTTCTGTTAATTAATTCTTTTCTCTAGTCTCTGGGGACATTTTCCTTTCTATAAGTATGGCCAGCTTTTGGTGCTGCTGAAAAATTCCTCACAGAAGAGGGTAGGATCTGGGCTTGAAAAACTTTAAAAAGAAAGTAAAGTAGATCATGGTTATTCCCTTATGTTGACAAGATCTGGCCACTACACATGGCCCTTTCTGACCACCACAGTCATGGCTGCCCTTTTGGAGAAACTGAGGGGGGAAGGGGCCTTATGATTTGATTGGCCTTGCATCAACTGTTGTCACATTTTTATGAACTGCATGTCAATTACTAGCTCCTTATTCAATTTATAAGCATCACTTTTCTTTTCTATATGTGCCAGCCTTCAGCCTATCTTGCCCCTCTTGTTGATTTGTATTGACAAGATCATCATTTTGGTTTATTGCCTTTTCTAATGAAGGGTGCATTTATCCCCAAACCATATAGATAATGAATTCTTAGAGTCATTTCTAATTGTTGATGAAAAAATGTGCCTTTCTACTAAGGTAAACAAGTATTCATATATATGTGTGTACATACATATATGTATGTACACAAACACACAGACACAATGAATTATAGTGGGGAAAGGCTTTATAATTATGAAAATCTATGATTATAAAGCCTTTAATAATCATGATTCTGAACATACCCATTAGAACATTTCATTCTCATTTCAGAAGGGTCTAAATGGCCTCCAAGACATCCAAGGACCTCCCTAGCTTCTTGGGGGTTACAGGTTGCTCTGCTTAATATCAAGGAAAAAGCAGGTCTCCTTCTTCCAGAGCTACAGGGAGTGGAAAGGAAGAGCTCCTGGCTCTGAGCCTGCTCAAGGTGACTCTGAAGGTAGACACTGGAGGGAACTGAGGACACACAAGCCATTTGTGTGATTAAGGAACTAGAATCTCCTTACTGAAAGACAAATGGAACATCGTTGTGAGATTTGCTGGAAACTTCTCATTTTAGGAGCCTATAAAGTGAGAGGGCTGGTGCTATTAATTGTTGTTGCCAAAGATTAATTCAGCCATTAGGAAGGCTGTGCAGGAGTTTAGAACTGGGCATTGGACTGCACTTGATACCCAGCTCCTAAAGCTTCTTCCTGAAGCAGTAGAGGGAGATGTGGGGTACTAAAAGCTTCCCGTATTTAGTATGGTGGCTGATAGATTTTATTTTATTGTGTTTTGCACAAATTATGGATTTTCCTGAAAGAAGTAACTGTTTACTGATAGCAGTATTTGTGTGTGTGTGTGTATGTGGGTGATATATATACATACATATATACATACATATATATATATATATATATATATATATATATATATATATTACAAATAATTGTGGCAAAGGCAATAGGTGTGGCTGGAGATGGAGGTTCAAATACTTAGCTGAGCACATGCTGTATGCCAGGTTTTCTGCAAAGCATTTTATGTGGATGTATCATTTGATAACCCAGTGAGATAGCTACAATTATTTTTCTAATTCAAAAATTAATAACTTGATATTAAGTAGAGCCTGGTAACTTATACAAAATCAGTCAACTAGGGAATAGTGAAGCTAGACTTAGAGCCTGGAGCTTGTGCTCTTCTCTACTATGCTCTCCTGACTTGGAGGAACACTTATTAGAGTGATCCAGCAGACCCCCTTTGTGATGGAGAGATCAAGCATTCCATTTGCCTCTTTGCTGTGGTCTCATTCTGTAGCACAACTGTGCTCTGCCCATGAGTGCCTTGTGTGTCAGTTTACAGAGCTGAGTATCTGCATTTGTAAAGGACTAATCATGTACAGCTCCAGTGGTGGTGTGACCTGGCTCAGAAGCCTCAGTGTTCCCATGCCTTGCTGGCCCTTCATTGCTTTGGTCTTGGGGCCCCATGTTTTCCCAACCCATGATCTCTGCGTGTCTCCACTCGCCCACTTTTTGGCGCCCACTGTCCATTCACATCTCCAGTGCCTGCATTCTATAAGCCTCCCTTTGTGCTTTATGTTGGTAATAATTTCTTCCTTACCGTAGCTCTCCTTTGCACACTAATTTGAAATTATTTTTCCTGGTGATGTCTGGCACCTCTTTTCACAATTTCATAAGCTCCTCAAGGGGAAGACTGAATTGTTGATTTCTATAGGATGATGTAAATTAACTCATCAAAGATTTGGTAGGGGCTGCACCGGGTAGAATGAATGTACAAGAAGGTAGTGTTGGCCATGCCTTGGCAGGTCCCTTTCCTTGGGTGATGTCCTCTCCACAGGGGACTTGGCCCTTTTTTACTCGGTCAACTCCTATGGGAATATTGAGGAGGCCTCTTTTCTAGGTGCCTCGGTTATACTTTAGAGCATACTGAGGCTGGTGAAGGGCAAATAACTTCTCTGGTACCAAACAAGGGTGGTATTTCTTCCCTGACTGCTACTAGCTCTTGAGGGCTTGAGGCTGCCAGTAGACTGGTTTTGAAACTGAATCTCTGAGACAAATGTTCCTTCCCCTTGAGAATCAAGGGTATCCCCCACATTCTAGAATGGCCTGTTTTTTTTTTTTTTTTTAATTTTTGTCTTTTTGAGACAGGATTGTGCTATGGAGTTCAAGTTGACCTTCAGCTCACTTTGTAACTCAGGCTGGCCTTAAACTTGAAATAATCCTCCTTCCTTAGCCTCCCGAGTGCTGGGATTATGGGTGATCACCACCACTCCTAGCTTTAGAGCAGCCTTTTAGGGACAGGGAGATAGCTGAGATGTATAAGTACCTGCCTGGCAAGCACAAGGTCCTGAGTTCAATCCCTGGTACCACAAAAAAAGTACAATAGTGGGTGAAAACTAGTGCTACCCACATTTAAAGGGCTGGGGAGATGGCTCAGTGGAATAAGTGCTTCCCTAGCAAGCACAAGGGCCTGAGTTCAATCCCTGGTTCCACAAAAAAATAATTCAGAACATCCTTTTAATTTCTACTCCTTTTTATTTTCATGTCCCTCATGCATATGGCTGAGTCAGACATGGAAGGGTTGATAAGCCTAGACCACAGGTTAAATGCCCGAGTGTCAGAACTGCTGACTGCAAAGGACAGCTAGGGCAGAGTTTGAAGGAGAGGAACAGATTTGCTTGTGTAGTTGGAAATTAGGGCATGTATGAAAAATAATTAAGAATTGTAGCCTCAGGAAAAGTAGCCTGCAGGAAGATCTAGCAACTGTCTTGAAGCATATGAAAGCCAATGTACCCCCTGAGTTAGGTCAGCTTGTCTCTGCCCTGTGGAGAGGAGAGAAGTATGTTTCCACCTCGAGGGGAGACTTTCAGCTGTGTGTCACTGTTGCCTCCTGGCACGGGCTGTGTGCAAATGCTCCCCTTGATTGGAGAAGGAACATCTATTGCCAGAAGGAAAGTTTAGGTGCAGCAGAGAGCTATCTTGGATATGGCAAAGGTTTCTTTCTGTGCCCCAGACTGAGTGGACTGTGGAAGGTACCTTGCTATATGCCCAAGTTAATCATGAAGTAGCATAATGCGGTATCTAGATTAGACATAGAAGGTTTTGAATCTCTTAAAATGAGTTCAGGTTTCAGATCCATCTTTTACCAGTTATTAAAGTGAGACCTGCTATTCCTCTTTCCTGGGCCTTAATTCCCTCTATAATGAAGTAGAATAATACATGCTTTGAGGATTGTGAAGATTAAATAACTGGTATACACAGAGTTTAGTGACATCTAAAACATGGATAATGCTAGAAATAGAGGAAGCAGATGTTTGAAATGCTGCAATTGTTCAGGCTTTGCTTTGATGGAGGTGATACGCTGGTTAAATAAATTTGATAAGTGCATTGGTACTTGATGTCATTTTGAGGATCCCTAAGCTTTGATCTCATATGTAATGTGACTCAAAATAAAAAGTGCTAAACCATAAAATAGGACCAATCTGTATTGTAACTGGTGTTTACCAGCATTCTAGCCTGCAGCTTGGTGTTGTTTGGTTTTGTTTTTGAAATATTACATTCTTAGAAGGATATTTTTGGTAGCCAAAACACAAACTCAGTCTGCTGAGGTGAAGGGAGGGAGGAGCAATTGAATCAAGGCTTCAGTTTCTTTCAACAAACAGTTCTTAAGTATTGAGCAGTCAGTGTCTTGGTTGTAAGAGCAGAAGGCAGTAGTAGCAAACTTTTTTAAAAAGGTGATATGTGAGTACACCAAAAGCTCCAAGAACTGCTAAGGGGTCTTAGATGTCAGGCAGAAAGCAAGATACTCTGCTGAATTTGAAACATTAGAGTTGTCAAGTTCAGATGCTGCCACCTTGGATTTTTTTTTTCCGAGTTACTCCTGACTGACAGACACATCTGGGTGACCCAGAATGAGGTTTGCTGCTTAGCTTGGACCCTGTACTTGACCACAGCCTTGCCAGGACTCAGGAAAAGATCTGGTTCCTTCACTTAAGGGAAGTGAGAATAATTAGATATTGGAGGGGGCGAGAAAAAGAAGACAGATACTGACTATGCTTTTTATACACCAGACCTTGAGTATTACTTTCATTATTTTTTCTTCCTACCCTCCCTCCCTCCCTCCCTCCCTCCCTCCCTCCTTCCCTAGGGATCAAGCTCAAGACCTTGTGCTTGCCCAGCAGACATTGATGCCAGCCCTTGATTATTGCTTTTGTCAGTCATGTCCTTAGCTGGTTTGCAGTCTCCATTGTTTGCCTGCCACTGCCTGGCACTGCCATCTTGTCTATGCACATTTCTTAGATTCCAGAGAGTGAAGACCTTGGTTTACAAGCTTTGAATCCCCTAGTGTGGCACTCATTAAATGTCTTGTGGTCAATTGCATCACTGTTTATTGAATTCTGAAGTGAATTCACCCCCATCTGCACAAATAGAGACAGACCATGTGTCCCTTGTGTACAGAGTTTAGTTTAGACACAAGTAATGTGTAGTCTGGTGGAAAGGTTGAGAAAAGATGTTCAGAATGACCCTGAAACTCAACCCAGAGAAAGGGCCTGATCCAGCAAGCTGATTTGTGGGAAAATGCCAATCTTCACTACCCTATTCTGTTCATTCTGATGCCTCAGTGCTGGTGGTATAATAAGGATTTAGAAAACAAGAATCACTTGGGTCCTTCACTCCACTAATAAACAGAGGGTTTGATGTGGTAAGAGAAATAGCAACAATATTTCTAAGCTATCTTGGTTGCCATGTAGAAAAACCAATTATAAAGAGGCCCCTCTCCCCTGCAGGAGGGCAAGCTCTCTGTGCATCAATATTTCATGCACTGTCATCTGTGCATTATTTAATAAAGCAATTGAAGGGATGAGTTTATTTTATTTTGCAACCTTTCCACCAGAGACCCGGAGGTGTGCAGGACTTACAACAGTAGAATTAGGCGGGCAATCATAGAGATGTATTTGCTGAGATTTTGAGATCGGGGCAGGGCTGGTTCTAGTTTTGACTACACATTCCTGGTGTCTAAACCAACCTCTGTACACAAGGGATGCATGGTCTGTCTCTATTTGTGCTGATGGGAGTAAATTCACTTCAGAATTCAGTAAGCATTCTGAGCATCTAATAGGGCACCATTCCTTTATTTTTTAAATGTTTGGAAGATGTAGACGTTATAAGTGGAGTGTTAAAAGCTAAGGCTGTTATTTGGTGGTAGGTGTTTAAACAAGATAATTTTTTAATTCCTCAAGAAAACTCTTCTATGCAAACTAAGTGTGAAAACCTGCAATTCAGAGGCCAGGTGCTCAGGTCCTTCAGTGGGCACAGAAGCAAACTCTCCCTGATTTTTAATGTGTAAAATATGTGTGACACCAGCAACTGCTCTGATGGTCTTGTTGGAATTTTAAGTTGTAGTAACCTCTATAATTGGAAGCAAACAGATAACATATGTTTATTGGAAAGGCATGATGGGAGTTGTATTGCCCTCTCACATATGCATAATGACTCAAACTTTAGTATCTGTATTTTTTTTTTCTTGTTGTTGCATTTGCAGTTGCTGGCCAATGAATTCTTCATGTCAAGGAATGTTAATTGGATACCTACTGTGTGCTGGGATGGGATTTTCTTTTCTTCATATTTTACATTCTTATTATTTGTAATTCTTTTCTAACAATTACTTTGGTTCAAGAATAAGTACAATCAGATCAAGTGTAAGTATAGATATTAGTTGCTTTCAATTGATAAGTGGATTTTCCTTGGCTCAACAAACCTAGTAAACCAATGAAACACTTTATGAGCAGGGTCCTGAATCTTCCTGTTGATAGCATGGTCCACATTCTATGTAGTACTTATGAAAGGTTGCTTCCTGTATAGCAGCTGTTGATTGATGCCTGCTCTATGCAGGTGTAGTAGCATTTGGAGTCCACGGAGAACAGTCAGACCTGTCCTCTGTTCATGAGGTACCCGTAAACCGGGGAAAATCTAAGACAAAAATGGAAAAGATGTGCCTGCATGACTTCCTTTACCTGTGGAAAGTGTTAACCCTGGCAGCCAGCTAGACACAAACACTGACTCAGAGGCCAGCCTTTGTTCAGCACAGTTGGGTGATGGTCAGATGCTCGGAGGTACATTGAGCGAACGTGAACTCTCCAAAGACCTGCCTACATTGGAGTTTACTTTGGGTTCTTCCTGTTGGCTTCGAAGGTCATGGTCTTCTGGAGACTCCTACACCATCTGTGTTTACATGCCTGCTGTGTGACAGTTTCTCACCTGGCTTATTGTGGCTGTAGTGGAGTTAGAACACGGTGATTAGTGATAAGAGCTTTATAGTCACCCACAGGAGGCTCTGGATCATAGCTTAAAGCACTCCAGCTGCCTCGGTGCATTGCTTAGCTTCTCTGAATCTTAGTTTCCTTATCTTTAATGTGTTTAGAATAATAGTATCATCTTATTCAGCTATAATATAATACCTTAGTTTGACTGTCTGAAACAACAGATATTTATTTTGTCGCAGTTCTAGAGACTAGAAGTCTGGGATTAGGAAAACACCATGGTTCCAAATATGATCTCTAAATACTATCACACTGGAATTGGGGCAACCACACAGGAAGCCCACAGATCCATAGTAGTTCCTACTCTACCCACTTGCTCTCAAAAAATGTTTGTGGAGAGAACTTTGCCTGGTGCCTGGTACATGGTAAATTTTCATTTTAACATTAGTGTCTGAAGTGTCCCAGTACATCCCTTTGCACTATATAATTATAAACTCCTCAAGGCCAGGGCTGTTGTCTCTATTATTTTTTTCTTGTTGCTAGGAAAAAATACCCCACAAACAAATAAGGAAGGAAAGGTTTATTTAGCTCACGATTTGTGGAGGTTTCAGTTCATACTCAGCTTGTGCCAAGGCAGAGGGGCACGTAGCAGAGGGCAGCAGTTCATGGTAGCAGAAAACAGATAGAGCACAAAGGGAGGAGCAGCCGCAGAGAGCAAGCCCCTTTCCCACTCTCATATTGCATACATGCTGCACATCTCAGGGCGAGCACTGAACCCACATCCATCATCCCAGCATTGGATCATGAATGAATCACAAACTCTTAGAAGCCTGCCCTAGCGACAGCATGAGGTGCTGGGGACACGATTAGCCACAAACCATGACAGCTGTATTTTATTTGTGGCTGCTTCTCTAAAGTGATTGGTGCAACGGGAATGCCAATGAAAGAGGGCAAAGCACAGAAAAGTTAGGATTAGAACAGGTGGTTTTCCTAGTGCTGTGCCTTGTGGCAGTGCCCCAGCCTCTGTGAGCCTCTGTTCTTGATGGTTAGTAGGAACTATTACTTCCAGACTTCTGATGAGGTTTCTGTGAAATGCCTTGTGTGGGACTGTGTGTGTCTGGCGATACCTACCAGGCTCTAACTGTTGGCGGGTCAAGATGACACGGCTGGCTGCCTGGTAGTCTTCACTAGCAGGTCGCCCTGGCTCTGCTGCCGTTCATGGAGACGGCCTAGCCACAGCGGCTGTGCTTTGGTCAGACAACCATTTGGTGAGATTCTTGATGAGATTAAAAAAAAAATAAATGTAATTTTCAAGATACGTAATGATGTAGATCAAATATTCACATAGAAAAATGAGTTATTTTGAATGTTCTTGGTACCATTAACAAAATTTAATCTAGTGGTGAAAATTTATGGGGCCACAAGCCATTTGTCTTGCCTGATGGTGTTTGGAAAGGCAAAGCAGTACTTCATATAACCTCTGTGCTCTTCAGACTTTAACAGTGCACAGACATTTACATTTCAAACAAGGCAGTCCTCACTCAAGTGCTTTTTTATGTGTGAGATATGTGAGTTTGAAGTACACAGACTGCTATCAACTTACAGTTTCTGAGAAGCTACTTACATAGAGAAATATAATATATATTAATGGAGAAAGTTGTTTGGCATAAGACCTTGTAAACAAACTGCTGCCTTGCACATCGGCTGCGGCAGAGGGAAGCTGAGAGTCACCCGCGGGCACAGAGTGGCTGCCGTGCTTGCAGTGTGATCTTAGCACTGGAAGCTGAGAGAGCCTTGGTGCCCCGCAGCCTGGTCACTAAAAGCATGTGCCCCAAAGGCAGCAGATCTAAGGGTGCATTCCTTCACGCTGAGTGTCCTCGTGTCGTTATCTATGCCTTGAACCCAAGTTTCTGCATCTGTAAATTGGGGTGATGATACATACCGCACAGGACTACTAAGAGGATTTAATGAGGTATATGTGTCAGGCATATAGCGTGGTGTACTATTCTGTGCATGTGTATCTGTGGTGAGAAAATATTGGCCAATAGCATTACTACTGTTGCATTACTAGGTGCTGCAGTTGTTACTGAACTATGGATTTTTTTGCATCCTGAAACAAAATATTGCATCACTATAAGACATCTTTTGAAAAAATACTGAAAGACTGATTTTTTTTACAGGCCTTTAAACCCCAAAGGAGATTTAGGGTATCCGGTTACCTTGGAGCTCTCTTTATCTTTGCTGCCTTTTCCTGTAGCCATGTTGATGCAGCCTCTCTTGTATAATCACTGGAAAGCAATTCCCAAGACAGTAGAGACATTTCCTTCACCCATTCTCTGCAGGCAAAGAAATACAGAAATTCTCTGTATTTCTCATACCTAAACCTCCCCTCGGCATGCTGTAGGTATGAAATATGTATCTATCTTGAGTAAATTCATTGTTTTCCAATGATCAGATTATGCCACAAAGATTTTTCTCGCTCCCACCTCTTAATGAACGTGACATCAATGGTTGTTCTGGTGTTATATTTCCTCTTCCCTTATCATTGGACTCAGCATGGTAAAATGTATAAGAGGCACCCTGAGCTAGGGGTACAATTGCAAGGCTCTCCTTGCAGCTCTGTAGCTCACTTGTTTTAGAGCTTGGACAAGGCATTGTCCCTGTTCTGCACTTAGCAATTCCATACTCTCCCGAGGAAGCTGGTTTATGTCATAACTGAGAGACCTTTTCTGTGCTGACCTAGAATATATATTCTCTCTGGAGACCCGTGAAGGCTGAGCCCCAGTTTCCTCTTATGTATTTCTGTCTCTAGGGCCATCCAATCTCATTTCCTTCCCATGCCTCCACAGAAATGCCTCTAAAAAAAGGGTTTGAAGTAACTGCTCCTTCCACCCAACCTCATATGTCTAGGTTAGGACACCTCAATCTCAGTATTAAACATTTGGAGTCAGATAACTCTTTATAATAGGGAGCTGTGCTGCAAGCTGTAGCATGTTTAGGTCTCAATGCACTGGATGCCAGAAGTCTTACCCTCACTTCAGATTCCAGTTACAAGCAACAAAAATGTCTTCAGACACACAAATGTCTCCTGAAGGCAGGACAGGGTTGAATATCCCTGAGGGGAGTGCACATTTCTCCAAGCCTTTGTTCAGGTGGTATCATAAGAGAAGGGGAGGTCTTCTCAGGTAGCTAGAGCAGATGGAAGCAATATATTGATCACAGGTTTGTTTTTTCCCTAGCATTAGGAGAAAATAAAAAAAAAGAAAAACAGTGTTCCTACCAACTGAATAGTAAAAATGTAAAACTAGCCCATGTATTTTGCTGGGGACCCAAATTCACGCTGAGATAATTCCATGTTAAATATATCATCACAGATGAGAATAGGAAATGACAATTCTTAGGTCTTCCACAGAATATGACAGCTATTAGATCTTATTCTTACATCATGGAAATTGTGTAGCTATGGTACTGAATACTCGATGAAAAAGATAAGATTTAAAAAAATCTTCCATCTCTCTCACGTCTTAGATATAGGCAAATCCTGGAGATCGTTTTAATAAAAAAAAAAAGGGAGACAGTAACATTTGCAGTGGTGTCAGGATATTATAAACAAGGCATTTATTATAAAACTGTTGATAATATTTTTGTGAGAAAAAGTATTATGCTAACTGCTGGGAGAAATGAGACAGGATCTCACTTTTTGTTAGATGATATAATATAAAGCTAGAAGAAATCATAAATCAAAATATAATCGTAACTACATGTGTATGTGAAAGCAATACTGATTTTATAGTCTGAGCAATAATTATTACTGCAACACAAAGAAAAACACAAGTGTGAGCTGAGGGTGACATGAGAGATGCATAGTTTTATTTCGACAGAGTTTGTTTAGAGACTTGTGAGGATTGTGGCATGAACCATGAGCATACTTTGCTAAGTGCATCAGGAAGCTGATTACATTCCTGAATGGCTTTGTTTGGTGACTAGCAAGTCAACATACATTTGGCCTTAAGTTTCAGCTCTGAAATATTTATTGTGGTGACTTAGACTGTTCTACATAGAAGTGGTTCCAACTTAATAGGCTGTTAGCTCCTTGCCTTATCAACTCCTGCTTAAGCTGATATCTTTGAAGAATTCTTCCAACTTGAAGCTACCCTATGCTCTAGGATTATTGTCTCTCCATTAAAGAAAGGAAGAAGAAAGTGCTATGGATGGTGCTATGGTCTAGATGTGGTTTGTTGCCCAAAGATTTGTGTGTTGGAAGCTTGATCTACAATTTGGTGATCTGGAGTTGGCAGGGAACCCTTAAGAGATAGATCTGAGTGGGAGATGTGTAACTCTCCAGGGGATGCACAAGGTAGGGAACGTGAAACTCCAGGGTCTCTACAGCTTCTTGTCTGACAATGCAATGTCTTCCTCCTGCATGTGCTCTTGCCGTTTGTCATGGTGCCCTCCCCAGAGCTGGTGCTATGCTGTTTGGACTTCTAACCTCCAAAACAGTGAATTAAATAAACATCTTTTCTTGCTAAAGTTAGTCTACCTCAGATACACTTTTTAAAATTCTTTTTATTTTTCTGTCTTTAGTACAGGGTCTACTGGGTCTATAGGGTCTTACTATGTAGATTGGACTTGTAGTGATTCTCCTGTTTTCAGCCTCCCAAGTGCTGGGATGACAGGCATGCCCCATTGCACTCAGTCTTAATTGCCATCGCAGCATGCCCTGTAGGCAGGGCCAGCATGGCAGGTCATGCCAGGGATTGAACCTGGGCTGCTGCGCTCTGCCTAAGCAGGTGCTTTAGTGTGATGAGTTATTAGGCTGGCTTGTGGATACACTGTCAAAGTATAGAAAAAGATGCTAATGCAGGCAGCTTTGGGCTAGCCATGTTTGCTTTGTTTGTCTTCCCTCCTTACTCCCTGCCGTATTTGATGGGTCCAGATGAGCCCTTGATTTCCAACTGAGCTATGCAGCTATGCAGCTTTATTCTGAGAAGCTGGATTTGGGGCTGAAGTGTGTCAGTCTTTTCATGTGAAGAGGCTGGTACACATCATTCTCTGGCTTCTGACAGACATCTTTCCTCCATGAAGCCTGGAGAACCCACATAAGAAGTGGGTTGTTTGCTGTCTCTGCAGTGATCCAGCCACCTCAGTTGAGGAGTAAATCATTAAGGGCTACCTTTAATGGGAAGATGTGTGCCAGGATCTTCGCAGACTCACTAGGCTGCCCTTTTGCCTTTGGGCCTCTCTCCCCACCATTTTTCTTGGAATCTTTCTCCTCTGTGGGAGAAGTGGATGTCACCTCTTCGCAGCTGGCCCTCCTGAAAATGCTCAGTGTAAATAGCACAATGCCTGTGCCAATGACAGGTGCGGTACTTTTTACCTCCCTTGGGCTGTTTGATCTGAGTTGTGCCATTGAGAAAGGGTCTGTGCACTGCAGACACTTGAAGGTTGTACAACAATTAATGTTTAGCATTTTAATTTGATGGCATGTGGTTGTATTGAACCTGAAGGAATGTCCTATGCCATGAAACTGGATTATCCAGTCACAGACCTTGCTGAAGTTCTCTGGAGAGAATGAACTTTTATTGTTGAAGAGTTCCTTGGATGTTAACAACTGTTCAAATATCCCGGAAAAGATATGCAAAGTTCATAGAGTATGTGAGAGGCCAGAAATCTGGCTTGTGAATGGCAGAGGACCAAGAGGAGGCTGAAAGGTTAGACATCAGGAGCCATAACCCTCCACCAGGCATGGTGGTGCATGCCTGTAATTCCAGCACTCAGAGGGCCGAGGCAGGAGGTTCATTGCTAGTTCAAGAGCAGCCTGGGCTACAAAATGAGCTCAAGGCTAGTCTGAACTGCACAGTGGGATCCTATCTCCAAAAGATAATCAGTCAATCAATCAATTAATCAATCAGTCAGTGCTACAAATTGATCATCTTCATTGTCCCCTTCATGTTGGAAAGTCTTCCTTCACATTGCAGAGTTAGAATATCACTGGGACCCAATGATCCAAGGTTGGGGCAGAAAGGATTAGTTGACACCCCTATCCTTTTTTTTTTTTTTTTTTTTTTTTTTTTTTTTTTTTTTGTCTTTTTGAGACAGGGTCTCACTATGCTGTTCAGGCTGGCCTCGAGCTCACTTTGTAGCTCAGGCTGGTCTCGAACTCACAACAATCCTCCTGTCTCAGCCTCTCTAGTGCTGGGATTATAGGCATGCGCCACCACGCCCGGCACCCCTATCCTTTGGATGGACAGTATTTTAAAACTTTGTCCCACCCATGCTATACACATGCCTGTACATTAATTGTTGTACAAGTTTCAAATGTCTGCAGTGCACAGACCCTTTCTCAACAGCACAACTCAGTTTAAATAGCCCAAGGGAGGTAAACAGTACCATACCTGTCATCAGCACAGGCATTGTGCTATTTACACTGAGCATTTTCAGGAGGGCCAGCTCGGAAGAGCTGATGTTCACTTCTTCCACAGAGGAGAAAGATTTCAAGGAGAACAGTGGGGGAGAGAGGCCCAAAGGAGAAAGGATAGTCTAGTGAGTCTGAGAAGAAGAGAAAACTGTCTGTAAAATTATCTTTGAGGGAAGCAGAATATTGTTAGGAAGGGGAGGTTAAAGGGCACAGAGTTTTCCATCCTGGATTGCATGCATCAGGGAAGTGCCTGCAAAATTTTAAACAGATCTCTGGTTGATAACCTTTCATCCAAAGAAATGTCTGTTCATTCATGCAATGTCAGGGCTCAGTCAGTGCTCAGGAATGGGACTGAAACCAAGAAATTAGTGTAAAACTCTGCAGGGAAGGAAAGTATATAGAAGACTTCTCTATTTGCCTCCTTTGGGTGCATAATGATAAGAGTCTGGCCCAGGGGACAATGTCAGCTAGGAGAAGTCCCTTAGTTACTGCCCTGCCATCAAGTCGTGTCTTGGAACTGACAGCATCAAGAAGGCACAGTTAAGACTGGGCAGAGAAATAGAGGAGGGGAAGGGAAGGAAGGAGAAGAGAGGAGAGCAAAAAGCCTGTTAGGAAGGGAAAAATTCTCCAGGGAAGATCACTACATTAATTACTCAAAGTTCAGCAAAATTCAAAGGAGAAATAATTAGCCTATTAAAGCTAAAAAAATATAAAGAAGTTATTACAGTGTTTGCCAAACAGTGAAGTACTAAGGCTTGGGAATTGCTCTTGAACCACTGAAATCTAATCTTCCTGGAGCATTTGCAGCCCAATTGTCCTGAGAATGTTCCCTCCATGAAGGAAGTGCAGAATGTGTATTGTGGTTGTTTACTTTTGCTTTTATTTTTATTTTTATGTGTTTTTAGTACAAGGTCTACAGGGTCTACTGGGTCTCACTACTGGATCAGACTTGTAGTGATCCACCTGTTTACAGCTTCCCAAGTGCTGGGGTTGCAGGTGCGCACCATCACGCCCAGTCTCAATCACCATCTCGGCCGGTCCAGGGGCCAAGGCTGGCTTGGCAGGCTCAGGAATTGAACCCCAGCCCCTGCGTCTGCCTAAGCAAGCACTTTAATCTGCTGAGCTGTTTGGCCAACCCTGTAGTTATTTATTTTGTAAAGAAAAGATGTGTCTTTATAGAGTGTGGGGTGTTCAAGCACTAATGCTTTGGGGACAAGACAAACAAAAGTACTAGTGAAAGTGGGAGGAAGGAAGGGGCTAAGAAAAAACAAGGAGAGAAAAAGAAGGTGAAGATGGTAAGCCACCCTGCAGACAGATTTAGCTAACGCCACCCAAAAGTTTGTACCATATTTTTGTTTGACATTCTCTAATGTTTTATTGCTAGCAACTGATTTTAAAAAAAAGCATCATATGGGCTGATCGGAGCATACTCTTTTGGAACTGCTCTTAGGAACAGGGGCAGCTTCAGATCCACTTGCGGTTGAATCATTGCTCAGTCCCTTGCAGCTGTGGGCACTTTGGTCCCCTTCTCCCCTCTTAACAAGTTTGCTGTTATCATGGTATAAAATAAGGATGAAGGTAAAGCCTGTCTCTAGATGCTTGTAAGGCTTCTATGAGGCTGAATTTGCCAAGCTTCTGGTAACTTTCAGAGCCAAAAATGCCACAAGCATAGCATTTGGCCTTTTCTTCTTCAGTGCCTGACGTGATGCCTGACTTGTAGGAGGTAAGCAATGAAGGTCTGTGCTTAGCAAAGGTATGGATTGTTGGAGATAAAACTATTTTAGAATAAATTGGGTTCTCTTCAGATTTCTCCTTTGAAATGGGGGAGGGACAGAATCTTGGAGATACCCCTCCACATGAATTATGCCCAGGAGACAAATGTATAAACTCTCTGAAGCTGGGAAAGGTTGGATTTAGAAAGGGCTTGATGGAGATTGTATTCATTACCTTGGGAGGCTACAATAAGTCACTGGATGGGTACCTCAGATCATGTCCAATGTGTGACTTGTTTTGGTAGCAAAACTTGGGCCTTCTGCCACAGGCGCACCCTTTCTTGCCCTTTCTGCTTCACATTACCTGAAGAGCACGAATGGACTTGTGAGACCTCCACTGTGTGGTGTTTGGAAGTTCTACTGTGTCTTATGATACTTTGAAGCTTTGTCCTCCTCTACATGAATGTTAGTGTCTGAGACAGTAGGGAGCTCAGTCTGAGAAGTTGTCACCTTACTACTTAGAAATTAGTTACAAATCAGTGGTGTGTTTCATCAGTCTGAAGTCAAAATTCTGGATGTGACTTGGCTTCTAGTGAGCATGTGTTAAGCTGGAGCCGATGGCCCAGAGGGGCTGCCATTGTGAACAGGACTTTGAATTAACATCAGGGCCTTCTGCCCTTGTTGATTAGACAGGCCTACAAAGGGTCCAGTTGAGGTTTTGTTTGTCAGAGAAAGAAATACACCAGGGAGATTTGTTGCCTGTTTAAAAAACGATTGGGCATGAAATGGACACTGTTTGGATTACTCAGCAGCACAGACTCTCATTAGCTTTTTCAGGATCACAAAAGGCCTGATGGCTGGTGCAGTCCTAGCCAGGAGAAGCTGGTGCCAGAAATCTCTGTTAAGCATTTGTAAGGGAAGCAGGGAATCTCCATGGTCTCACCATTTTTTCTTCTCTTACCTTTATTTATTCAGGATGTGGAAGGCCACGTATCAGTTTTGAGCTTGACTTTCCTGAGAGGAGGCGTAAAACAGTGAGTTCACCTTTCCAGTGAGGAAGGCAAAGGTTTGAAATGCAGACAAGTGTGAGGGTGGAGTCCAGGCCCCTGAGAAAGAGACTCCCTGGTGGGGCTTGCTCCTGAGGCTGAGTTGGTCTGGTGGTCACTCACAGTTCTACCTGGAGGCAGAGATTGGAGGCAGGGTGATCTTAGAGCTGTGCTGCAGCTTAGAGATGACCAGGGAAAGGAAAAGACCAAGTGTTGATTGCTGCAACTGTGAAATATCTAAAAGGAAATAACATAGAAAAGAGAAGAGCTAATATTTATTGAGGACTTGAGAAATTAGTTAAATGCTGAGTGAGGACCACATTGTCTCATCTACTTCTCTTCTCTGCCATGTAATGAATATCTCATTCCCCTTCTCAACTCAGAGGCTGACGAATTGCCCAAGGTGACACAGAACCCAAAGAGCAGATCTTATGTGTGGGATTGGATCAGTCAGTTCCAAACTTCAGATCCCTTTGGTTTCTCTTGTCATTCACATCACACATGTTGGTCATTTGCTTATCTGAGCAAGAAGTGTCTGGAAAACTGGAGGTCCAGATTCTTTGAGAATTATTCACCTTAAGCATTTTTTTTAGCCTGAACAATGGCCAGAACTCTACTAAAGTAGAGCCCAAGGTCTGTCACCTCTTGGTGCCAATCCTGAGGTTAAGTTCAGGTATGGAGCAAGATCACATTATTCCTGGTGTACCACTGGACTGGAAAATGTAGACCAGTGAGCTGGAGATTAATTTCTCTAAAGATGCCCCTCTGCGAGCATTGCTTTCTGGAGAGAAACCCTAGTTCAGACCTTAAATGAAAAGGTGAACATTCAGAGAGCTGGAAAATTCAGGAGATCAGCTGAAACCTCATCCCATGACATTCCAAGTCTACTGCTGCTCCTCTCCTGATTTGTTCTCAGATAATCTTCAGGAGGCTGGCTGCTGCTTGTTGGATCCTGGCTTAATGTCACATTCTGAAAGAGATATTTTCTGACCCCTGAACTCGAAGTGACCATCCAGGAGCTCTCTATTGTATCAATATTTTAAAATTAGCTATGATCTAAGATAGTGGAGGTGAACCTGTGGCATGTGTGCCACAGTGGGCCACTTGTTATCACTGAAAGATATAAAAGAGTCATTATTAGTCTCAGGTTTCATCCTTGTATCATCTTTCCCTTCTCTGTTCTTGCTTCCTTCCCTTCCCTCTCCTTTCCTTACTTTTTCATCATCTCTGCTAAAATAGTTCCTAAATAGTAAGGACTTTGTTCTAGCCATCAATGAATTGCCAATGCTCATAACAGAATGTGGGATGTGAAATGAGTTTGCTAAATATCCATTGAATTGATGGATTAAAATCTTCTTTAGGTTAACGAGTGTGTTGATCTGGAAATACCCAAGGACTCTTATAGCTCTGAGTCTTTGTGATGTAGAAATCTCAGGTTTTCCAATCCATCCAAAGATGCCCCTCACAGAGACTTTATCCAGCATTAACTGAACTTATCCTTTGAAGCAGACATGTGGCAGTCAAGTTGGCATTCAGAAACGGCAAGCAAGATTGACATCTGGCCTGCAGAGCCCCATAGAGAAGTGGCAAAACTCACTGACCAGAGCTGAAGTATCTTCCTAAAGCCCCATGAAATTCCAAACACTGTTTAGGTGTGAGGTGTGTGGTAGTCCAGAGGACATACACTGTGTCTGGTTTCTGGAGGTCTCTACTCTTTTGGACAGGCTGAAGGTTACATCTCAGATGAACCATTCAACAGCAAATTGGCAAGTTCCAGTTTTATCTCCTTGTCTGTGAAATGGAGATTTATTGGCTTCATGCTGTAATTGGAGGGATGAGATGGTACATTGCCCTGGACTGTGCAGTCTAATGTCAAGTGGCATGAAAAGGTACTATATATTGGAGCTTTTGTGACCTGCTTAATGAAATAAAGGCCAGGTAAATACTGGATGAGGTGGAAAATATGAGCATGGAATATAAACTCAGTTCTGGGAGAGAATTTTAGGCCAGATTGTAGACAATAGACTCAAAAGGCTCTTTAAAAATTAAAATTTAGAATTCATCACTTTGACAAAAACAAGACTATGAACTCCTCTCCTTCATTGGGAAGAACTCTGAAGCCATTAGAATACCCAAACATGGTAATGTTTTCCCTGTTCTTTCTTCCTGCTGTGTATTTAGTGTTTGTTGGGAATGAATACAATGGAAAGATTTTATTCTTTGCTCTTTTACGCCTGTCTTAGGAAACCTCATTGGGACTTGCCCATTATTTAGTGTTACATTTATCTTCCACATGTAGTTAAGGCCTAATTTGTGCCTTCTGTTGCTCTATAGACTTTACTTTAGATTAATGTAAGCAAAATAATTGGCCACTGAGTGGTACACAGTGGAGAGACAGGTAGCAAAGAAGTGGTTATGGATAAGTTTGCAACAGTAAAGTATTTGGCTTATTGGAATGCACATGGTAATATATTTTAGTGGAACACACACACACACACACACACACACACACACACACACACACACACACACAATAGAGGAATGCCAAAAATACACAAAACTTAAATGAGGCAGCACTTGACAAACCCTACAGTGAGAGTAGCAACCATCCTCTCAGCTTGAGGTGGTTTTCAATACCATATACAGGTACCCCAAGAAACACCCTGCTCCACTTAGCACTAACTTTGACATAATTACTTCAGTGTTCTAATGACCTTGGGAACCACTGCAGAGAAGCAGGAATGAATTTACCCTAATTGGGGAAAGAAAGAATTTAGAAGTATGTAGTCTCTGCTTACCTATTTATAACTCTAAAAAATTAAAAATAAGAGGTACAAAAGTAATAACCACTTTAGTAATGATATTGAATTTGGTGCCTTGGGAGTCACAAATTGTTTTGTAACTCATGTATATGTCTCATCTATGTTTGGCATATGGAGGTTTTCCAAAAAGCCTTGAATTGTGCAAGCTCAGTGCTCTGACAACCTTGGAACACGTCACCGGTGGCACTGAAATTCTTGGGAAAAGGGAGCAAGAAAATTTGTTCCAAGGGTGTGGGATGCATTTTTCATTAATTAGCTTTAATGGGAGGTGCTTTGTCGTCTCACAAGAATGAGCAATTTGCTTCTGAAGGTTCTTTGTATGTATTTTTACTGGTATTGATCTTCCATCTCAGGCATCAGTACCCTGGAGAGCTCCCAGCTTGTTTCTAGGTCCTTTTAGACTGTAAACACTTACCAACAACTTTTTCTCCCAGAGAGCCCTTAAGGGCAAGTAAAGAGCAAGCCCTTTACTGAGTATAGGGGAGAGAAGGAATCATGAGGACATACATTCTTGATGTCTCTTCTACCCCAGTTTATGGGAATATTGCATTGTATTCCATACTGGATCAGTGCTTACTTTTACATCTTTTACATAGTACTTTGTAAATTGCATACCTTCTAATAAAGTAGCTGCTTCATGGAGATTCACAGTAGTTTTGTCTTCTTCTTGTTCTGAGAAGCAAGCCTTAGATTAGATTGTGAGAAATGAGAAAAAGCGGGACAGTGCTACGCACAGTGTTGGGACTGTATTTCTTTTTTCTCATTTGAGGAAGTGGCCAGTGAATGAGCAGTATGTGGCCTCACCAGAGCTGTGCCCTAAGGTTTTGCTCCATAGGATGTCTCCCCGTGGAAGTGGAAGCCTTAGCTGAGGCTTTGAGATGATACTTGAGTGTCCTTCTTTCCAATCCAATACAGGATTTCCCTGCAGATTTGACTATTATGGTTGCAGTTATCACTTGTCACTGTCAAGCTCTCTAGGACAGGACAGAAAGATGGATGATCTTTGCCTAAGAGCAGAGAGCACTGAGTTCATATACCAAACCTGCTTTCAGAACCCTGCCTTCCTGAATGTCTTCATTGTACCCCATATCAATCACCCACTTCCCTGGAGCCAAAATCTTGTCCTCTTGGATCAAGAATGTTTGCCAAATTATTTTGTCCTTCACAAGCATCCTTAATTTCTGAGCCCTTCGTCAATAGTGCATTCATAGGGTATCTTGCCATTCAGACTCCAGGGCTCTCTAACAGAAGCTGTCCCAGGCCACAGGTCCTTGGCTCACAAGCAAACCAAGCTTAGACTTCATCTAACAGTGGAGGTTTGTATACGAGGGTTTATTGTGTGATGTCGTACATGGAGTTTAGGGGAAAATGATTTTATTCCCTCATTCTCAGCCATGTGAGTCTCTGGGAGGAGACTGGGCAGACCATGACTGCTAGAGAAGCAAAAGCTGCTTGGTTGCCACATGACGTCTGCTAATGGCATGAATCTGGCTAGCTTGCAGGTATCTTTCAGACAAAGAAGACTCCGAGCTTTATACTCAAGAGAAAACTTTGATGTTTCTTCTCACAGAGATGAGTGTACTGTTTCAGGCTAGAAATAATGAACAGAATCATGGTCCATGAATAGTGGGCCTTTGAAATGTCCAGATGTCCTACCTAGGTGGAGTTCTACTGAGGAACTGCACCTAGCTAGGTGCCATCCATTCTCTGTACTTTGGCCACAAGGTAGAAAGAGGCAGTAAGCATAACGAGGTTGACAACTGCATGTGTGCTGTGTGTCAGGCCCAGTGCCAGACAACATTTGGGCATTATCCTGTCAGAGCTTCACAACAAAGCAGCGAAGCAAAGCTGTTTGTGTGCAACTGAATATTAAAAAGTTGAGGAAACCATTTGCATCTCACATGGACAAGATGGGGCAAAGTAGCACCTCTCATCTCCTGCCCCCCATGTCTTACTGATACAGACCCCTCAGTCCTGTAGGTATGCTCAAATTCTCACTAAGTCTTTGGAATCTGAGTTTCCTATACTATGTGGTTCACAACCAGAGCTGCTGAATAATAGCAGAATAATCAGCACTAAAGGAGTTAGTTCTCTGGATGCCTTTTGTCTAGAAAAATCTATATGGTTTATAGGAATTTTAATTTCATTAAAATAAAATTCAGGTGTAAAAGATATATTTTATGAGTCATGGTGATCTTTTATGTACACCTTTTCCCTGGAAATATTTGACTTTTATTATGCTTTTTCATGTCTTCTTATTCTCCTAGGTTACAGAATTTGTTCTTTTGTATTTTGAGTAATTCACTCTCCTTTGTTCATAAATGTCTTATGAATAATTTATGTCAATTACCATGGGATGGACCCAACTACTTTTGCTATTATAGCGTTGTAATAAATGCTGCCTATTTTGATGGCTAAGAAGGTTAAGATTTCGGGTGTCTTTTCCCTATCTTAGGAATGAGGCCAGATTCAGATCCCATTTATGGTCTTTTGTCTTATGTTACCATCAGATTTCACGTGTCTCCCATTCTGTGGTGTGAACTGGAACTCCTCAAAGAAGGAAGCACAAGGCTCTCCTGGCCCCTGCTATTTCTTAAATTGGTCACTGGGCAAGATTTTGGAAGAAGCTTTGACTTTTCTTGGTATTCTTCATGAAAGTAACAGGTGCTTATTGACATAGCTTTGATTGCTGATGGGGCAGTATTTCCTCACAGTTGGTTCTTTCTGGGATTTTATGAATGGTATAATCCTTGAGGAAGGTGAACAGGAAGGGTTGATGTGTTGCTTCTTGTCACAGCAACACATCAACCCTTCCTGTTCACCTTCCTCAAGGATTATACCATTGTCACAGTAGTCCTCATCTTTCTACCCAGCATAAGCTACTTTCCTTCATGGTGTAGTGGTTCTGAGCATCAGTTTTGGTGTATGACTGACCAAGATGCAGGTCTATGCTCATTGGCTGTGTGACCAAAGAAGTTGCTTAATTGTTATCTCTGTGATGTTATCAGATATTATATTAAGAATAAACCACATTTATTAGTTTTCCTCATTATTGAAATTGGAATACACAGTAATGAGTTATTCTATGGGATGTTGGCTATCAAATATCTCCATCACCATTCCCCTATTTAGTTGATGTATTATGTAATAAATTGCTTCTCCTTCTCCTCCTTTCCACTTAATCCCCCTCCCCTGTTCCCTTTTAATCTGCACTTTCCCCTCTTACTCCACTTTCAAAGGGAAATCACTTTCTTGTTGGGATCACTGAAGGTCTTTTCTTGACCATTCTAGAGCTGCTGGAGAACAGGGTTACTGTGAAATACAGCTTGGGAAGAAGGCATGGCTAGCCGGCCAGGCCTATCAAATGTTGTGGTTGCTGATTTTATCACATCTTCACAGCTGCTCTAGCAGATTCTTCTTAATGTTTTCTAATGATTGGGGTGTGCAAATTACCAAGTTGGGATTATCAGTGGCTGCTCTTAATATCTTGTTTTGAATATGAGCAACATCTGCTAGCAGGTACCACTCATTCTAGCCAGTCATGGATAGTCCTGAACTCCCTCATCTCAAAGGCAAAGCCAAAATCTCAGAGATGGACACATGCTCTGGCCTTTGGTCTGATATCCATTGTCTCTTAGTTGCAACCAGGGCCTTCCTCAAAACAGAAGGGGCCCGTGCCTTTTTCAGGTGCTGTTCCAGGACCTTGCAGTGACAGGTGTAGGCCTGATGTCTTTGAGAGTCTGAATTTGTTCTTGAATTGTTGTAGGAACAGTCCCAGGGGAGAAAAGACAGTCAGTCATCAGGAACTGGTGGTCGGTCAGTGGGATAGGGGCTGGGTCTGACATAGGGGAAGGAAAATTTTTTTCAAGGGAAGTAGATTGGGGAAGGGGAAAGATGTCTTTGGAAGTACACAGTTTTGCCATTCAGGCTTTAGGGTGCTGAGAAATTACTCTTCCCAGTTGGTTTTCTTATCATTGCTTTCTAAGCCCCATTTATTGTAAACGTCTCCATACAAATCTACTTATTTCTTCGAAATAACTGCATGCTACAAATGGATGTCCGGTAATTAGTTAAATCATTTATCTGTAAGTGTTATTAGAAACCAAATGGTTATGTCCCTACAAGTTCATTCATGGAAGCCTCAAACCCTGGTGTGGGCATATTTGGAGAAGGAGTCTCTAAGGAAGAAATTAAGGTGAAATGAGGGTTTAGGGGTGGATATCTGATCCACTAGTCTTAGTGTCCTTATAGGGAAGGTGTATACATGTATCACAGAAAGGGTGTATGAGGATACGGTGAAGCTGGCCATCTGTAAGGAGGAGAGAGCCCTCACAGAACTCAGGCACACTGATACCTTGTTGTGGTTTGTGTCTATATGTCTTCCCAAAGCCTCATGCAGTCATAGACAGGACTTTTTCTGACTGGATCTAGAATGTGAGACACTTGAATTGATTCACACTGTAATGCCAAGCCCAAGGGCACTAGGACTAAGAATGTGAGTGCTGCCTGCTCTGAGTAGCCTGGATAATTTAAGAGGGGAAGAAAGACTGTTAAGCTCCCTTTGCTTTGCTACTTTGATTATGGACCAAAACCTCTAAAAATTGTGAATTAAAGAAACCTTTCCTCTTAGTAGGTGTTGAGTGTTTTGTTCCAGCAATGAGAAAAGTTGCTCAGACACTGTCCGATCTCAGACTTGCTAGCTCCAGAGCTATGAGAAGATGCAGTGTTTCTGTTGTTGAATCTACCCAGCTGAATACATTTTCTTATAGAAATCTGAGAAGACTAATACTGATCGACAATTCAAATTGTTTATACTTTTCCCTTATGTAGACCAGTAAGATAAATATTTTTTTATATAATATGTTGGCCCACTGGGTCAGACAATATTTCTTTTTTCTTTCTTTTATGAAAAAAGTCATCTTACTATTTTTATGTATATCAAATAGTTGAGAAAGTAATGTAATAAACTCCTGAATATGTATCCTCCTAGATTTAGCATTTGTTATCGGTTAAGCACATGGCTGAAAAGGAGCCACATAAACAGACTGTTACCAGGTCATCTTCAGCCTGCCCCCACACATGCTGATAAGAGAGCAGGAAGTGCTTTTAGTTTGACATGGAAAGGAAGGAGTTCCCAAGCTCTCCATTTGTAGGGGAAGGAGGAGCAAGGTGATCTTTGATTGCATACATCTTTGTATCCTCCAGCTCTTCGTCTTTATCTGTCCCTTGGCTCCCTCCATTCTCATTCCCTGATCCTTAAGTTTATTATTTATTTATTTATTTATTTATTTATTTATTTATTTATTTATTTATTTATGTATGTATGTAGGTAGGTATCAGGAATTGAACTCAGGCAAGGAGGGCCTTGCACTTGGCAGGCAGGCACTTGTTCCTCTGCACTTACTCCCCAGCCCAAAAGTTTAACCTTCATTGTCACCCAGCTCTCTGTCCTATCTGGATAGGCCAATATATCCCCTTGTTTGGCTTCAGTTATCTTGATCAGTCTTTGAGTGTGTAAGCAGAGAATGGTGAAGGTGGCTTTCCAAGCTTCCATTTTTTCTGAGTTTATAGAAAAATCTGATGTGTAGCATCTCCTAGTTTGTATTCTGAGAGGTTCTGTCATCCACTGGTAAACAAGTCCCTCCAGAGAAGGGGGAGTTGCAATGCATGCACAGATTACCATAGGGACAGAGCAGCTGTAAGAAATGTTCAGGATCTTAGCTTGATGAGGTTTTGAGAGTTTAGGGTAATTACTTGGTCGATCATCCATTATGTCACCTCTGATAAGTCAATGGGTGTGTCTGCTATCCAGATGTGCCTTGGGTGTACCCAAGCATATGGCAAATCTTAAAAGCAAGGAGAGTCTGTGGGCCATCATTAATTTGAAGGCAGCTTCTGGAAGTCACTGGAGTGGACTAGATAGAGACACAAATGTTTTAGATTAGTCTTTTGCTTATAGGTCTCAAAGGGCAGCTCGGTTCTTCCCCAGAGTTCTAAGTGGCTGCATATCCCTTGGGAGAGGGAGTCAGAAGGTTCCTGCAAGGAGAAGAGTGGTCTCTAAGAATTGTTCACAGAACTTGCTATAGCTGCTGCTTTCACTTGGAGGATGGCAGTGTGCAATCTACCTGTTCTTTTTAAAATCCCAATTTCTACATAAAACACATATACAGTGGTCCCTCAGTTCACAAATTTAATTCTTTCTATGATTTGGTCATAGACTTCATTCCATGATTCTGGTTATAGCTAAGGTGCCAGTGTCCCGCCTAGGCTCCTGCTTCCTGCTCCTCTCCCCTAGCTTTGGAATGAGAAGTTAGAAGAAAGAGTGCCAGATTCTACCACGTTTGAAGCCTCAAGGGAATGTGGAGGCCATGGCTGTCCACACCCTCCTGAGTGAGGAGCTCAGGCCCAGGCCCTCCATGCCATCCCTGGTCACCTTCTCCAGCATTCCCCAACCCACTCTAACTACCTGCCCACTTCAGTTCCAAAACCTGGCAAGGTCTCTCACACTCCAGAATCAGAGATTCACTTTACGTGGGACGTTCTTACTTCTGCTGCTGCCTGACTTAAATCTGCTTTTCCAAGACAATCTCTCCAGAAAATTTTACTCAATCCTCTCACAGCTGAGTTAGGCACATCCCCTGAGTTCTGGCTTTAATGGGAGCCCTGGACAATGAGAAAGCCAGCACAGTCCCTGCAGACAGAACTTCTGGCCTTGAGCCTGCCAAGGGATGTCTCACAGGGAATGGTGCTCCACACACGCTCACGGAAAACACATAAGTGAGTGTGAGTGGAAGTATGCACTGTGTTATGTGAATGGTGGCCAGGTGGCTGGGAGGCCCTCTGAGCTAGCCCACTGAATGGGCTTCCTCTCACCTCTGAAGCAGCATCCAAGCTTCGCTGTTGCAGATGTCAGGACGCTTTGCCAATTAGGGCACAGGATTTGCCCAAGGACAATGAAAGGGCTTGATTCTGGATTTTAAGATCAATTGTAGCTAATTAAAAAAATAACTCATTGAACTGTAAAACAAGTTCAGAAATAATTAAGATGATTAAAATATCAGTACCTTAATTGAGACCAAGCAGCAAGCTTAAAAAAATGAAATTAATTTAAAAAATTTTAGATGGAGCTGGTAATTAATTGGCTTTTGAATTCAGTGTTCTGCAGTTCAGCAAACTCTTCTTAAATTAATTCATTTTTGGCTCCTTTTTTTTCCTTTGAAAAAAGTTTTTGTTAAAGTTATTCTGAGAAAATAGGATGTCTGTCCTGTGTTTTAGTAGGTCCAGGATGCTGTGCAAGTCTGTGGGAGGCCTGCAGGTATGGTGGTGCAGGACATGAAGGGGGCCCAGGGGCTCTCCCACCTTCTGGGAATCGTGCACTGAGCATGAGCAGGAAGTTAAAGTTTGGAGCACTGCCTCTGAGAAATCATTGTCACCAGGACAGGGAGTTTACAGCTTAGTGCTGTCACTGACACCCACATCTTCCTCCTATCTTCTCACCTGAAAAGTGTTCCCTGTCTTATCAAAGAGTTTCTTATGATTCATTGGGATCTCTTATGATTTCCTGCAGAAAGCAGAGTCACACATCCTTATCAAGTACTGGTAGTAAGAACCTTTCAAGAGTAGCGTCTGAGCTCAGTAGCTGCTAGGAAAAGCATATACTGAGGCTTGCACTTAAATAGAAATGAAACACCCTCAGCTCCTTCAATCCCAGTAATGCTGTTTTGCAAAAATTAAATGCATCCTGGTAATTAAACAGAGTCTGACAGCTTGATTTGTTATTTTTTTTCCAATGAAGTTCATTTAGTTTAAATAATACACATCTATGTTTGAAGTATTCAGACCTTAGTAATTAATTTTAGCAGACTAGATTGCTATATGCAAATTACTAAGTATGTATATGGAGCTAAATAACTGGCAATTTCTATTAATATTTTTTGTTGTAGATATAAGTGGTGGTATTGGTTGTTAAGAAAGTGTTAGCTTAGCCAGTGTGGCATCTAATGCCCCAATTGCCTATACTCTGGGAGGCTGAGGCAGGAAGATCATAAGTTAAAGGCCAGCCTGGGCAACTTAGCAAGATCCTGTCTCAAAATAAAAAGAAAGAAAGGAAAAAAAAATAGGAGCTGAGGATACAGCTCAGTGGTAAGGGCACAGGGTTAGTCCTTAATGGTGAAAACAAAAAGCATTAGCTTCCTGAGAGCCAAACGTACAGCACATGTGTAATCCTAGCACTCAGAAGGGTTGTCTGTAGCAGTGTGCCCAATGCTGGAACCAAACCAGGCATTGGCTGACACCATGGGGGCTTGCGGCATCCAGGAGTGCACAAGGAGTGTGGCTGCCCAGGGCTGGGCTCTCCATCCTTGGGGCTGCACTGGCAGAGCAGGCTGTCCCAGCCTCAGCAGCAGCAGCAGCAGGACCTCTGGTTGCTCCCCTTAGTTTTGCCCACTACATGTCATTCTGCCCTGAAAACATCTTGAGCACATGAAGACCTGTGAGCTCGACTTGGAATGAAGTGATAGGTCACAACCCACTTTCAGGGGCAGCAGGGATGCCAGCTGACCTCAGTGCTGGTGGCCGAGACTGAGCAGTTAGGGTTCACTACACAGGCTTTCGAGTGCCCTCTGCACCTGTCATCAGCATCATTTCTCTAAGATGTGTTTTTGAAAAATGGACACTTTAGCAGCAGCATCTCCTTGATTCATGCGAGGATTATGTGCGATAATCCAATTAGAGGGCTTAGTTCACTGACTGCGTGTCAGAGGCACTCAGTAAGAACTATTGTTCTTGTGATTATGACAGCTTATTATTCACTCTGGGAGCAAAATACAAACCTGACAAACTTAACAAATACATCCAAGGTGCTTGACATGTACCAGGTCTTTTGTAATTACCTAAAGTCATTAATTCATGTAATGCTTGTGACAACCAACTAGCAATAATCAACAGTGTTGTTATCGCCATTTATAGAAGAAGAATCTAAAGTCCAGAAGGGATAGTGAGCAGCAGCGACAGGACTCAGTCCCTGGTGGTCCTGGTCCTGGCTTCTATGTTCTTTGTTTGGTGTGTGTTGGCTCCTGACTTCCCTTGTGATTTCTCTTCTCATTCAGGTCAACTACCTGGCACTGTGAGCCCTACACACTTGTGAACTTGGTGGCAGATACAAAAAGAGTTCAAGCTCTGGCTCAGAGCTTATCGTGTAGTACTGCAGATTCTGGCACTCATCATGCTCGGCAACACTACTATTCTCCATCTCTGAGATCCCCTTAAATAGAAATCTCAAAGTCTCTGTAGCACATAGTGCCTATTTGGGAAAATGCTTCAACTGGTCACTTTAGCAAGGTTGCCTGGTCTGGCTTTTCTGAGGTCCATAGGTGGCAGGTGAAAGTTTGAGATGGGTACAAAGGACAGTCACAGTTGTTCTTAGCAGTTACCTGATGCACCTTTTAAATTGTTGACTTGATTTGGAGGCAGCTTGGAAAGTAAATCTGAGTTGGCTGAGCTGTAGCCCCAGGGGCAGGTAGACGAAGCGGTGCCAAAGGACGAGGCAACTGGCTGAGATGGCGCCAGCTTCTTGGCTTCTCATGCCTGGATTGACATCCTCAGATGGAGGGAGTTCCACACAAGCCAGACAGCTCTTGCCACAGGTGTCTGGAAAGGCCCAGCCTTGGAGGACTTGGAAGGCACACACAGATCTCTGTGTCACTGCATTCCAGAGGACGGTCTCAGCTTAAGAGCTGGGACCCACCATTGCGCCCATTTCTCTCTGCTAAGCTGCAGGCATCAGGGCATAACTGTTGGGAATCGGCTCTGCCAGGTTATACTCTCCAGGGACTAGGACCATGGTGTTGTCTTCATTCTGACTCACTTAAGACTGTTCCCTAGGTCCTGCTTACAGCTGCGACAGCTCCTGTAGGGAAGAAGCCCCCTGGGCTGTGCAGGCAACAGGAGCACAACAGGAGTGCTGTGTGCAGGACCTTTGAGATAGTCTCAGCAGCCTTCTGAAGAAAATGGTGCTCCGATTAGGGGCCTGGATGGAAAGTGAAGAGTTGTGACTGATGCTGTGTGACAGCTGAAAGCCCAGGGGTGGAGTTGACGATGGCATTTGTTAGAGCAGTTTGCTAGCCCTGCTTGGAATGACAATGTGTTTAACCAAATGTTTGTATGGGAATGGTGTGGGAAAAACTGGACAGCAGTTATGAAAGATTTACAACCTAATGGGCTTTAGGCCTTGGAGCTGGGAGGTGGAACTATTGCTTCTGTTTTGCAGAGGATTCTCCAGGCCCTCTTCTAGGTGGATGATAAGCACATGCACCTCTGCAGGCAGAAAGCAGATTAGCCAGGGGCCTGAGGACAGCCTCGCCCTAGAAAGCATTCAGCAGATGAACTTCGGCTATGGGGATCTTTGTTGGAGTTACTTGAGTCAACTCCCCTCCTTTCATTATTCCCATCTGCAGTTCACACCTAATTGATTGAATTTCTCGTGATTGCCCAAACATGCCTCCCTGCATTTGCTTGTGTTGATCTTGCCTGGCCTGCCTTTGCTATCTTTGCTTTTTCCCAATCCTACCTGTCCCTCATGATGCAATTCACATATTGATGCTTCACTAATCCTTGCCTTAGAAATTGATCTCTATTTTTCTTTCAAGCTCTATCATCATTTTATATGCCTGTCATGGCCCTTATCTAATTCTGCCTTGCACAATAAATATTTATATGTAAGTTTTTTTCTTCCCCATATTACATTGTAAGTTCGTGTGGCACAAAACTGTCTTGCACATCCTGATGTTTTCTACAAACTTGAATAGGTTAGTTATGCATATAGATGGTGTTTATTGAACTGAAGCAAAAAGTACAGTCCTTAAGGAGTTTTATGCGGTAGAAATAAGGAAAATTAAACATGGAAGAAATAATAAAAAGCAACAGCAGATAAATAACCAAAGAAAGATGCATGCTCTTTGTCCTTAGTCATGTAAGATTCAGAAGGATTTTGTAAAGCAATCCCTTCCTGAAATGAAATTGCTGAGACTCTCAAAGCACACTATCCTGGTGCCAGACTGTGTGATAGACACAGAGGTCCCCTGGGTGGAATTTTCATTCCAGTCACTGCCTTCTTCAGAAAACAGTACGAAATGAAAACATACAGTTGGTTTATTTCTCATTTGAGGAGCAATAGAAATTAAATTCTCCTGGAGGTCCTAACTCTCTACTTCTTTTTCTTCTTGCCTCAGCCCTGGACCCATCCAAGGACCCCTGCCTGAAGGTGAAATGCAGCCCTCACAAAGTGTGTGTGACCCAAGACTACCAGACAGCTCTCTGTGTCAGCCGCAAGCACCTGCTGCCCAGGTAAGGCAGGAAGTAAGAGAGCTGGGGTCTGCCAGCTGAGGTGCAGCTGGCTGATCTGAGGCTACCTGGTCTCTGGTAGGGGGTGCTGGGCAAGGGAGAGTGCGAGTCTAATGCCATGATTTTGTGTAGTGTTTGGTGCCTGTATTCTTACTATGGTATGCGTCTCATTTTTCAAACACTGACTAGGAAATATGTTTCACTTTTAATTGCCTTTAAATCTCTTACATCTTAATTCTGAGTCCTTGGCTTAAGTAGATGAACAGAAAACATCCTTTCTTCATCACTACTGGGGCCTTTCCTCTTCCCTAAATGTACCCAGGATCCAGGATACTTATAGCTAGGAAAGCACAGGGTAGACCTTTAGCTCCTGGTTGTACCTGACAGTCTGATTGTGACAGTCCTTCAGGGCACTAAGGCCCAAAGGCTCTCTCTTCTTCTGACCCCTGAAGTCTCCAGGTGTGATTTCTGCCTTTTCTGATAGAGGGAAAAGTGGTCTCTTTTGTTTTAAATACCCAAGCACACTTGGGAATAGTACTCTAGGTTGTTCAGTTATCTGGTCCTGTGTGTGTGTGTGTGTGTGTGTGTGTGTGTGAGTGTGTAAACCATGGAAAGCCCACTGCATATGCCTACAAATCAGAAAACATACCTTTCTAGGAATATCAAATGAGAGAAGTTTAGTTTTAAGTTCAAATTTCTTTGTAAGACAACAACTTCATTGGTATTTGGACACATCCAGGCATAAATGGAGTTTTCCTTGGAACATAGCCTTTTGTGTCAGGTTTTTTTTTTTTTTTTTTTTTTTTTGGCTTATATAGGAAGTGTCATTCTCATCTCCTGTATCTCCCAGGGACCACAAAATTTAAAATGTTTCCGAATGCACCCTTGGTAGTGAAGGCCACCCAGGCTCAATGTCCCCATGTTGGCCACTGTCTCCATGTGTGGCCTTCAGAAATCATTTCATGGGTGTGAAACTGCTTCATCACCTGTATAATAATGGGCTTACTGACAGTTCTCACAGGGGTATTATCCATGTGTGTTTGTGTGAAAGTTCACAAGGTGCTGGTGTGTAATGTGCAGTGTTGTCAAGTGACAGTTGTTGCTACACTACACATACCAAACAATTATGATAATAAAGGTTCTCATATAATTCATATGGGGGAGTTCAGTCAGAAGCCCCTAAAGTTGCATCTTCCTCATAAAAAAAGTGAGCACTCTCCAGATTCCATGTTTCTTTCCTAGTGCGATTGTGCTGTCTTTGTGGTTCCTGGGAGAACAGGCCTTCAAGCATTACTGTAAGGATTGCAACTTCGTGTCTGCTGCCCCTCTGTGCTTCACAACTGCTAAGGACAAAGAAGATAGCTGCCTTTCTGAGAGTGGAACCTATCCACTAATTGGAAAAATAGTACACAGAGGCAGCATTAGCTGAAGTGGCGTATCAGGGTGTGTGAAGTGACATGGCCCAGGCAGGCCTAGCAGTAGTGCTTGCAGGCATTGTGGGTTCAAGCTTCTCCCCCTTTCAAGGCTGAATTCTCAGTCTCCCTTATCAGACAGCTATGTATCTCTTCTAAGGGCCTTGGGCACTTTGCTAGGTGAAACATCTGTCCCTCTGTTCTATCTGTACTTCAGGGGTCCCCTGTAATCAGGGAGACCATGTTGGCAACTCAGTATACTCTTAAATCAGGAACATCATCTTTTTGTAGGCATCCTCCCAGACCAGATGGCCCTGAGTGGCTCAAGGGGTGCGTCCTATAATTCAGATACATGGAGGGGTGCTGAGCCTTTGCTGAGTACAAGGATCCAGAGTTAGGCTGTCATAGCAAGTAGATCCAGACATCAGTGAGAGAACTGTGTTACCTTTTCTTGCCTCAGAGACTGAGTGGAAAAGCTGTTGGGTGCACACAGCCAGCCATCACTGAAGCATTTTAGAGCTGACCAAGCAATTTTGAAAGAATTTTGAATAAAGGAGGCAAGCAGGGCCTCCAGGCTTCTCTGATGGAATTCTTCTCTTTGATTAGGGTGGTGTTGTAATTGTTTTTTGGAGAAGTCTTCTGGAAATTTTTTGTTTTACTTCTCTCTGCTGTTAAGCAGCACTGAGTGGGGATGGGAGCAGGGGGCATGTGTTAGTGTGCTCATCCTTCCTGTTCTCCAAAGGGGCCATGTATGCAAGAGAGAGCACAGGAAGGCACCTTGGAATCCAAGCTTTCTTTCCAGTGACTTTTAAACAATATTCCAATACTCACCTTTTGGGGGCAGTACCATGGATTGAATTCTACCTCTAAGCCATATCCCCATCCCCTTTACTTTATTTATTTATTTATTTATTTATTTATTTATTTATTTATTTATTTAAATTCCTTTATTTATTACAGTGTCTCACTACACATCACGGATTCTTTTTTCGCGGGGGTGGGGTGTGAGCTCAGCCGGCCCTGTGGGGAGGGGCTGGCATGGCATGTGGTGCTGGGGCTCGAACCGCGGTCTCTGGGAAGCACTCTAGACCGCTGAGCTATCTTGCCAGCCCCCCCCTTTTACTTTAGTATTTTGAAATAAGGTAACAAGTCACCCAGGCAGGATTTGAACTTGTGATCCTCCTGCCTCAGCCCCCTGAGCAGCTGGAATTACAGGCTTGCACCATCGTATTTGGTACCAGTCTATTTTGGTATAATTAGAGTTGATGTTTATTATAAAAAATTGAAATTCAGAAAAGCAAAAGAAAGAAGAAATAAATAATGATAATATTATCTAAAATCAGGACTGAAAATATTGCTGAATATTTCTGTCTGTTCTTCTGCTCATAGATTTTTGTTATTTGAATAACAAGCAATACTTATACTGTATATACAATCTACATTGGGGGCTTTACATTTAATATTTGTTATTAATAGAGCTTATGATGCCACAAATTTTATATATGTGTAAAAGTTGCCTAACTTTATAGGGTTATAAATTTAAATATAAGAGATAAATATAAAACTTTAGAAGACAGAAAATGGTGACAATGAGGTTGAAAAAGTTTTCCTTATTTCGTTTTTATGTATTTTGTACAAGGTCCACAGTGTCTTATTATACGGATCAGACTCGTAGTGATCCTCCTGTTTTCAGGAGGATCCCTCCAGAAAGTTCCCGCCCAAGCTCTAGGATCATATATGCTGCCACCATGCTTAGTCTCAGTCTCAGAGTGCCTCGGGAGGGCGCTGTACACCATGCCAGTCTCTGTACCTGCCTAAGCAGGTACATTAGGTCGTGGAGCTATTTGGCTGGCCCTGAGAAAGATTTCCTAAGTAGATGAAAAATCATGAATAGCTGATGCAAAAGACAAAGGAATCAATAAGTTACAGACTTTTAAAATTTTAAAAGGCTCTTTCATAAAAATAAAAAGTATGCTAAATACGGTAGTGCATGCCTGGAACCCAATGCCTCAGGAGGCTGAGACAGGAGGATCACTATGAGTTTGAGGCCAGCCTGGATTACATAGTGAGTCTAAGGCCAGCCTGAAACAGAAGCAAATCTCAATCTCAAAAACCAACCAACCAACAAATAAACAATAATAAGATTAAAAAATAAAAAGGCAATCACAATGGGAAAAATATTGGTAAAATGTATCCAGTGAAAGATTTCATTTTAAAATATGTCATGAAAGCTTACACATAAAGATGCACTGGTGAACATTCTTTTGAGCTTCATTCATAATAGCAAAAATGCAGGAAGTCACCCAAATGTGTATCAACAGTTGAATGGATAAACATTATAGTGTATCCATTATAGTGGATTGTTATTAAATGTTAAGAAGTAGACTTTTGATACATCTAACAACATGGATGAATCTGATAGTTATTTTGAGATAAGGTAAAAAAAATCACCCAGGCAGAGTTTGAATTTGTGAGTGGATAAAACTAAACACCTTAGCCCAAAGCATATGCTCGTTACCATTTACATGAAATTTCAGAGAAGCACAAGCTCCTTTATGGTGACAGATCACTAGTTCCTGGGAAGGAGATGAGAGTGGTCACTGGTTGCTTAAGTCTCCAAGGCTGGATAATAAATTGGATCCCTTAGGGAACAGTGAAGTCAAGCTCTGGTGTCACATGCCAGAGACTCCACTGGGAAATGGGTGTGTTGCAAGAGAAGAGTTCTTGTTATAACTTGGCAGGATCTTTCCCAACAGTGTGTAAGTTGGCTCTTTTTCATCCTTGGATAAGACTGAACACCCATAATCTAAGGAGGAGACATTTATTTTGGCTCACAGTTCTTGGGGAGTTCAGTTCATGGTTGGCTCCGAGGCAGAATGGCGTAGTGAAGGAAATGGCAGGGGAGGACTGATCACTCCTTGGCAGCTAGGAAGTGGACAGAGAAGAACGGACATCTCTCAGGGGACAAGCATAAGCCCTTCTGGGCCACACCCCAATCATCTACCTCTCTTTACTCAGGCCCCATTTCCTAAGAGCAAGTCAGTTGTAAACACATCATTGTCCCCTGATGAATCCAGCACCACCATGATCCAATTATTCCCAAACACACAAGACACTTAGGGGACATTATAGAGCTAAACCATAGCACTGAACTTTCTAAAATATTTTCTGAGACCTTCTTACATTCTTATAAAATGTAAAACATTCTTACAGAGCAGTGATAGTCAACCTTTGAAGCTTTTAGTGGTAACAAACAGCCTGCCGCTGCTCGTGTGCTATAGGTTTGCTACCACTATCTTAGGGGACAGGGCAAAAGACCATGCTGAGACCTGCAGCGGGCCCGGCTCTCAGGGATTCTCTGCCAGGCAGGATGGCTGGCTCTGATTTATTGTTCTATGTGGGTGGCAGATTGAGATGGGGTGGGAACTCCCCTCCAGACTGCTGAATATTGACTTTATCTCTCTGCTGTCATTGATTTTCATTTGGAGAATGGAAAATTGGAGCATTTGTTTTAAGCCTTCCAGACAAGGACTATTCTCTAGTTCTGCAAGTATATTGTCAATGGTAGGGAAGGATTTCAGGATGGAACCTACAATACCTAAGTGTACCCTTCAAAGCCTTGGGGAACAGTGGGAACTCGCCTATTTTTAAAGAAAGAGCAAGATGGCCCAACTTCCCAAAGGGCTGGGCCTCTCTAATGTAATGGCCCTTCATCTCCTCTTCCTAACTATCAGGAATAACAACTAATTTCTCCACACTAGCAAAGAATTCAGATCCAGTCGAGGCTTTTGGTACAGTAGACCAATCTGAGAGCTTTCTCTCTTTTATGTGAACTTGAAAAAAAGAATCAAAGTGTTTGAGGTCAGAGAGAAGTACATCACAGAATGTGCCTCAAATACCAAACTCTCAGAGGATATTTGAAAGGATGATGGTTATTTCATCTCAGTTTTGTTTTACAACAAAGCATTGCCTCCTGCTACAGGGGGCTTTGAACTGATTGATTATACATCCACATATCTGTCTAGGTTTGGAAAACGCATAGCCACGCAGAAGGTAGGCGATTCCTGGGTGCCTGGGCAGGTTTTGGTTTTTCCCATCTCAAAATATTGCCAATTACCTATGTTTGATTGTGCCCACATCAGTTATCATGGCTTAACAGTGATGTTGCTCAGGCCCTTTCTTTGCACAATGTCTTATGTTCTGTTTTAAACTCAGAGAACCTTTGCCAGCCATATTCTAGGTTTGGGTGGGTTGGCAATGAGAGCTTGGTGCCATTTCTAAGAGGAGTGTAGAATTTTGGGTTTTTCCTCCTCATGGTTGCCTTTGTAAAATGTAAAACTTCCTTTTTTTCTGAATACACACCATAAGTATAGAATTTGAACCACACATGCCAAATTCATACCCCTTGAATGAAGAGAAGGAAGGAAGCACCACTTGATGATTCTCTGTGTATTAAGTTCACTGAGCAGAGGTCTTGATGATTTCTTCCACAGCCTGCCAGAACTGTGTTATAATCTTCATTTATAGATGGGACCGGTCAGGTCCATCAGTAGTTGCCCTAACTGTACAGGGCCAGTGCATGGCAGACTGGCAACTACCCTGGCAGTGTCTCTCCCCACAGAGTCTATGCCCTTTGCCTAGGTCTTTCAGGTATCTCTGAAGGTGTCTCAGGGCAAGCTCGGAAAGGGCAGGTGTGTTTGCCACACTGCTAAAGCCACCAACCCATGTGCTCCTGCTCCTGAAGGTGCCTCTCACCTTTAGCCTATTTCCTTGTTAAGCAAGTGGTCTGAGACTAGGCGTAGAACTTATTTTTTCCCCAGAAAACAATTATTGGTTTATTAATCCCTTTTGTGGTTTTTCAAACCACACAACACTTCAATAGCTTTGAATCCATAAAATATTTTGCTTTTTAAATAATCAGAAATATAATTTGGGCCTTCACTGAATATGATTTTATAACTCACAAAAGCAACCTCATTTCTCTGTTCCTTTGTTTTTCTCTCTGAAATGGAAGGTATTGATTGGATGATGATGAGAAGAGCAGCAGAGAGTAAGAGGCAGTTCATGATCGAGATGCATCTAATTGCTGGGAATTTTTAGTTCCTTGGCAAGGGGGCCAGAATGAAAATCAGATACTTCATTGTACAGCAAATTCAATGGCTATGTGTACAAATATAGAGACACAGATGTAGGTATATATCAAATAGCAAATGCAGTACTTCTGTGAAATGTGACATATGTCTATCTTGTCTTGCCGTCTTTCCCTTATTTATTTTTTAATCATACTTTAAATACCATCTGAAGCTGGAGATGGGTGAGACAGGCTCACCAGAAAGGGCTTGCAGTCTGTCTCCAGGCCCCCACCCTGGCAAGGTGGTTCCTGAGTGTGTCCCTGCCACAGCATAGCCTTGGCCCTAAAGCTCACCATCTCCTCTCCCAGGTGCCCACGTGGCATCACCTTCCAGAGGAAGCAGTTCATGTTCCCATTAACTCCAAGGTTCTTAATCATTGTCACGTTTTGGAGCCATTTTCCAAACAGAAGAGATGCTTGAATGTTTTATGGTTGAATCTCCAGGATGTGTTTGTGCCCAGATGTTAATAATCCCTGCCTCTGAGGAGCCAGAAATAACTATTTACAGGCCCAGAAGTCGGTTGATGACATCCTCTCTTTCCTACCTCCATTTCTAGTGCAAAGCACACACTACACTGCCTGGAAGGCCAGGACTACAGTGTTGTGCTCTGGAGAGTCTTCCATATTCAGGAATGCAGCACAGATTGGTGTACTTCCTGCTTCAGACTGAACTTTACTAGAAAGAGAAAGGTAAAGGGGGTGTGCCTGGTTTGAATACTCACTATGTGTGTTTCCATCAGGGATTAGGTCTGGAACTATACAGGGATGAATCATATAACACATCTGTCCCTACACATTGAAAAATAAACAAGATCACACCATTCTGCAACTGGAGGTGTTGAAATCTCCCAAATCATGGTGACTTCATCCTCCAAGTTCTAGGGTTACTCCAGCATCTGGGTCGATCAGGCCCCAAGTGGCTCCTCAGAAGGCAAAAGTTATTGGATTAGATTTTGCAAATTTATCTTATAGCTCTATTAATTTTTCTAGCATGTCTTTTTCTTCATTGTTATTATTAAATCTACAATTGACTTCTTATTGCTTTGTGAAAGTTATCAGGATTCTAATTCACATGTTTTCAGTTTAGACGTTCCATATCTGATTAATTTATCCAATGAACCATAAAAAAGATTCCTTGTGGATATCACCCACCGTAGGAGGATCTATCTGGGCCACTGACTGTGTTGATTCTGGTACCAGAAAATGGGCTTGATATGGATGGACAGTGAAGGTGATCTTTAGAAAGACTGGTGCTTTAAATAGAAGTTCTCAAGATAATGTTCTGTCTTTAATGTTCCTCATGGAGGGGGTAGACAGAGGGCAGGCCTTACATGCACAGAAGTACAGGAGAGATGAAAGTTAATTAGTTGGGGGACCTTGGTACCTCTGAACAGCTCTCTCTTAAATGATCTTTTATGGGTACACACTGAACCTGATGCAGCTGTGCTTCTGAGGAATGCAAGGTCCTTCCGTAGCCTGCCCAGCCTGTAATTTTCCACAGCTGGTAGTGCTAGTCATCAGCCCTCCTATTGCCAGGCTTCCCACTTCCTAGGCTTTCTCTCTAGCTGCCTTCTAGTGATGTGGCCCTGATGGGAAGGATGAGGCTCTATCTCTACATCCTATGGTCCTGAGCTCCCACAAGTGGAGGGCATGGTGGTGAGGCTCCCCTCCATTCTGGTCTACAAGGGACTACATCCCTTCTCTTGGCAAGAACCAATGGAGACTGTTGATACCTGAGTCTCTCCTTCTGTAACTTTGATAGAAACACTCCAGAAAGGTGTTCTCATGAATGGGGAATGGTGAGTTCACTAATTTGGATTTTGCTGTGTTTGGGTTTGTATAATTCTTTTATTTGACAATTTATAGATGCCCTTCACCTGTTGGACACTGCTATGTGTTTGGAATTCTGTGCTCAGGAGACATAGTCTATCTACCAGACAGATATTGAAATCTTTTGGAAAAGACAGGCAAAATGAAGTTAAGTATCTCACCACTTGTGAGGAGTATTCAATGGCATCTGAGCAGAGTGCTGTAAGAGTCACTTTACACTGGTTGCACAAGGCAGCCTCTTGGGAAGGATGAGTGCTAAGTGCCAACAAGCAAAGAGCAGAGAAATGTGTTTTCTAAGGAAAGAAAAGCCTCTGTGATGGCTCTGAGTCAATGAAGAAGGGAATGGGTTTGCCTTGCTAAAGAAAGGGAGGAGAGGGAGAATGGAGCCAGTGACCCAAGGGTATGAGGCTGGTGGGCAAATCAAGGACAGAGGCTCAGAGCCTGCTCTTGCAGAGCCTTGAAGGCCACAGAAAGCAGGGCTGTCTCTCAGAGGAAGTCTAATGGGACCTCTAGGCTGGTATAAGAGGAGAAGTGGTAGATCCCTGTGGCTTAGGAGAGAGAAGATTCAGTGCGTGGATGAAATATGTCTATCTGTACACACAGAAATCCTGAAGATTTCATTAAGTTATAACCCAGTAGAGGAGATTAGGGATAAAAGTGTGTAAATCTAGAAAGTGAAAACTCTCATGACGTATAACTGGAAGTCCCTACTTTTAATGATAGTCACATTTGTAATGACATTTCATGAATTTGGAGAGGGCCAAACTGGAAGAAACCAGTTGATAGCATTTCGGCCCCACCCTGCCCCCCAGTGTGTGTCCTCCTCACATGCACAGCGTCATCCATTTAGTCCCAAACACCATGCAAGGTTAGACTCATTTGTGTTCCAACTTTAGTATCTAAGTCCAAAGTCTCATGGGAACAAGACATGGTGAAACTCGGGTAAGAGTCCCCCTCAGCTAAATTGTTCATGAGCTGTGGAGCTGTGAATCCCACATTGTGTGCTTCTGAGTCACAGGGGACAGGCAGAGGATAAGCAGCAATCATTCTCATTCCAGAAAGGCTGAAAATGGGAAATGAAGGGATACCAAACCCTAACAGGACAAACAGTATTAATCTCAAAGCTCAATAGTAATCCTTTTTGACTTGATATTTTCTGTCTCAGGCCCACTTAGTAGGGCTCCTGCCCTCCTGTCCCAGTGGGGAAGCTTCTGACTTACTTGGGTGGGGTTAATCCTCCCTGACCCCTGGTTCGCTAGGAAAAGGATGGACCCTTAAGGTACCAGGCAACACTTCCCCTAGTGGCTCTGCACTTGGGTTTTATGAGCATGGCTCTTTTGGTCTGGAATTGGTCTGTGGTGGATCCACCCCTTGGCTCTCTGGGTATTACTCTATTGGATATTGTCTGTGGTGACCAAGAGAGGGGCCAGACTTACCTTCTAGCCTGGAGCATGTGAACCCTGAGGACTTATTAAGGGTTATTCTTCCATTGTTTTGGACAGAAACTCCTGGCTTCTATTTATATGAATGAATGACTGAATCCCCTGTCTTCAGAAATAGTTACTAGCCTTTGTTAAGTTGGCTAGCCCATACTAGTCTCTTTAAAAACGGATTAGTTTAGCCGGGCGTGGTGGCGCAGGCCTGTAATCCCAGCACTTGGGAGGCTGAGGCAGGAGGATTGTTGTGAGTTCAAGACCAGCCTGAGCTACAAAGTGAGCTTAAGGCCAGCCTGAACTGCATAGTGAGACCCTGTCTCAAAAAGACAAAAAAAAAAAAAAAAAAAAAAAAAAAAAGGGTTAGTTGGTCTGATCTTAGCTTTTTATTATTTATTTAGGTCTTTTGAGACAGGGTCTCACTATGCAGTTCAGGCTAGCCTTAAGCTCACTTTGTAGCTCAGGCTGGTCTTGAACTCACAACAATACTCTTGCCTCAGCCTCCTGAGTGCTGGGATGACAGGCATGCACCACCAGGCCCGGCTTGATCTTAGCTTTTTATCCAGAATATGCTTTTTCATTTTTTGTGATATGGATAGGCTGAGAATTTTCCATATCTCTAAGTTTTGCTACCCTTTTAATGAACACCTTCGGCCTTATGTCATACTACTGTAAGCAGTCAAGAGGAACCAGACCACCTCTTCAACATTTTGCACAGGAAATTCCCTAGCCAGATAGTCAGTTTCACTGCTGGCAAGTTCTGCCTTCCATAAAACATTAAAAGAAAAACACAAGTTAGCCAAATTCTTTGCCACTTTTTAAAGAAGCATGGCCTTTCTTCTGGTTTCCAATAGCATGTTCCTCATTTACATCTAAGCCTTCACAAGAAAAGACATTACCAACAAACTCCTACCAAAATTCTACTGAGGATTGCCTAGGTTTCTCTAAGATGATTTAGATTTTTTAAAATTTCCCTCCTCTTTTCTTTCTGGGCCCTTATCATGATTGCCTTTAAAGTTCTATTCATAGCAGTATAGCCTTTTCTAGCAGGCACCAGCTCTACCCTTTACCCAGGTCCCAAAATATCACTCCTTGTGTACATACTGCTACAGTAATGCTCCACCTCTTGGTATTAGATTTCTGTGCCCATTAGGCTTTCTGTGATAAAAATGCCATATATTTGGTGACCTAAAAACAACAGAAATTGATCTGCACAGTCCTGAAGGCTAGGGAAGTCCAAAGTCAAGATGCCAGTACATTTGGGATCTGGCAGGTTCCTATTCCTCACAGATGGCAACTTTTCTCTGCATGTGCTGTTGGCAGTTAAGATGAGCTTGCATTCAGCTGTCTGTTCTATAAGGCACAAACCCCATTCACAGTGGCTCTGACCTTATGACCCAATCAATCACCTCTCAAAGGCCTCACTTTCTTGGGACTTAGGACTTCAGTATATGAAGTTCAGTAGCACAAATGCTTAGTTGATAGCCGGTGGCTCGTTCTTCTTTTTATTGTGCACATCCCATGTGCTGTGCCCAAATACCCTCTGGGTGCTGGCTCCGTGAGGGTACCTCTGGCACATCTGCATATCCCCTGTGCCCAGTTCAGGTATTGCCACACTATAGATATTCACAGCTCATTTAATGGTTGAATGAATCGGTTAAGAGAAAAGCTGATGATGCAGGACCAGGGTGATGTGCTTCATTAGGAGATCAGTAATCTTGTAAAGCGGTGCTTGGAGTAACGGTGCAATATCGTGAGATATCAGTTGATATCACAGGAGCAGAGAGCCATCTATCCATTTCCTTTGTTCTCTGCATAACACCTACCACATCTGGGTGCACAGAAAATGCCTGTGAATGTCCTCAGGGATATCAAAAGGTAACAAAAGTACCTCTGTTCTGTCTGAGTAAAAGCAGGATATCCAGTCATCATGCCACGGCCAACATGGAGGGCTATTCCTTCAGGTCATAGATCTTTGATCTCTTTCACTGGGCTAAGTGGCATCTGAAGGTCAGCTCTCCTCTGGGCCTGTGGATAAGATGTTATTCATCCCACTGACCCCAGGAATCTCAGAATTTTAGGGTTTCAGAGTGCTTCAAAATGGCCTTTGGATCTACCTTAAAGGAAGGAATGAAGAAAGGGTGAGGGACATACCTGGACATCTGTTTGCTTACCATTTCCTCTGGCCCTGCATGGTTCTCTGTAGCACAGGAGACCTTGAGCGCTTTCATGACTGACCTACATTCACCTGTAGGGAGTTCTTGGGCCAGATCACTTTTATGCTCTCAAATCTCTCTCTGCTGACATTACTCCTTTTGGTCCATGACACTTTTCCAACCCTTGAAAAATGGGGTGAATAGTGCTGTCTAAGGTCCATGTTACCATCTCAACCAAATAAGAAGCCTAAGAAGGCACAAGCAGTGTTTTTCTCATCTCTGTCCTGAAGAGAATCCAATAACAGAGGGACTGGGTGGTGAACTGCCCAAGCCTGAGAATAGGCTCAGGTCCTTAGCTTCTCTCTACCATATGTAAGCTTAAGACACACCTGAGAACAAATGGGCCTATGCTGGGGTGATGTGGATTTCCTACCACTCTCTGTTCTCCTGCTTAAATACTTTCTCTAAGTGCCATTGTCTTCTTGCATGTTATCAGTAGGAGTGGGCTTATTATTCCTCATGGCTATATTATCTGGGGCTGCTTGTAAACACTTTAGAGCAGCTCTCACAGTGATCCACTGTAGAAACTAGTGAAGCAGAGGATAAGATAAAGCCCTGGTGCTTCCTACAGATGGCTGCCATGGGAATGTGGATGCAGTGTTTCTGCTAGGCATTTTGGTTTTATTTGATTGACCTTGCAATTCAGTTCTGGATAATCTTTATCATGGAAGCAAATAGCAATGTATATAAAGACTTAGGTATAAATAAGGATGTTCAGTGCACTTGATTACAAAATTAAGAGTGCTGCAACCAACTACTTTCTTACAGATGAGGTTGCTTTGGATCTTCAGTGTTGGAAGCCTCCCTATCTGTCCTTATAAGATAGTGCCTGTGTCTTTAGACAGCTTGAGCTAGAAGTGCTTTTCCTTTTGAAAACTTTTACATATTAGGTAACACACGGGTGCATACCATTGTGACATATCAGCATATTGCATCTGGTACCAACCCATTCCTGAGCATTTGGTCTCTCTGAGGGAGGCAGCTGAGTATTCCACTGGCAATAGCCAAGAGTGGCCACTCATGAAGTCATGGAACCCTGTACAAGTGGCTCCAAACACGCTGTACATGCATGCAGAGCTCGGGCCTGGGAAAAGGTGAGAGGACAGTGCAAGACAAGGACCGCAAAACCAAGGGAGTTAGCTGATGGCAGTTCATCCAGAGAAGGCCTTGCCAGGGAGGGCCATCAAGGCGAAAATGAGCTTCACTTTGAGGTTCTGCCTTTTCTCCTACCACAGGAACTGTGAATGTCACTTTCAGAGCAGGGCATGGGGCATGACCCAGACCGAGCTGCACCCACCTCATGCCATGCTTTGGGTGAGTGATGGTTTCTGGGGATAATGTTCTGCCTGAGTTCCTTGACTGCCACATTCAGGCAGCACCCAGCCCATCTCTATCCCTGAACCCAAAGCTGTCATTCCTTCACGCCACCTGTGCGGTGTGTTGCCTATTTGTTTCTTCTTAAATCAAGTCCCACGAAGAGGCCCCAGGCCAGGATGCTTTGTGCCTGGTGACTAGGAGAAAAATAAAAAGTTTTCTTTTTTTTTTCTCTCTTCTCTTCTCTTCTCTTCTCTTCTCTTCTCTTCTCTTCTCTTCTCT